>SNQJ01S0023059.1:104444-155900 GCA_010110895.2 Picea sitchensis
GTATCCCAAAGTCTTAGAACCATACAATCAAAATTTCTTCATATGATAATCGAGTGAGAGTCAAAAGCAAGGCTAAAAAAAATATGACCAAATCCATTACACAATATTCATAAGATCAGAACAAGAATAATAACTCCCATGTCAAAAGTTTAAACAGTGAAATCTATCCAAATGTGCAATCAAGAATGCTAAAGAACATAAGTCTGATACAACATTAGCAATCAGATGATAAACCAGTGATCAAGTATCAATCAAAGATGACGACAATCTAATCAACGAAAGAAGTTTTTTCACACTTTCAGTTGTGAAAACTGAATCGAAATTGAATTGGAATTGTCGCAAAAAATAAGATGAATGTCCATTAGCATAATGCGACAATACTTTTGTCGTAATACGACAAGGGGTGTAGGCAGCTTTTTGAGAGTAATAAAAAAAAAATGGATTGGCTGCCAACAAGTCTGTAATATTAATTTTATGTGTCCCCCACCATCTTGCTGGTGTGTCTTTCATGGCCTCATCCATTTCCAACAACCTCTGTTGTGTTGGTACACTTTTCTCAAATTATGATAAGAAGATTTCTAGGGAGTTCAACCCATCAAATGTGGGTAAATTGCTCACTATTGTGCCAATCCAATGAACTTCTCTGGTTAACCTAGCACATCTTATTGTAGATACTTCATACATCTGGTTCTGCCAGTTCTCCAGTGCTTCTACGGATTTGGATGAACATGCATTGTCACTTCACCAACTCAGATTTTCGTCAGCTGTAGGGTTGATGTAATCTTGTTGTCTGACCGTTAATTTGTAGATCTTTTCCAGTTCAAATGCATGGTCTTATTCTCTGATGGGTTCTGCGTATCGTGGACCCTCATCTGGATCCAAAGGTGCAACGACCCTAAGGCCAACTTTCTCAAATTTCATGTGTCGGTTCTTTAAATCAACAATAGTGGAATTTTCGAAGTCCCAATCGATTCCTAATAATGCAGGGTAAGGACAACTATCATCAACAATTTCAATTACCTCAAAATCTGCAAAGGTTCTTACTCCATCGATGTCCACTGGGACATGCTCTAATCATCCAAATGGGATAACAACTTGTTGATTTTCCATGCGAAGCCTGATAGGGGAATATATTAGCTTGGGTTTTCCCATCGGTGCCCAAGTCTGCTTCATCATGACATTGACTTCTGACCCTAAGTCGAGTACCACATAGTATATCTCATACTCTCCTATCTAAGAATTCAAGTGTAGTTCTTTATGTGTCCTTCTCCTTCTTCCAATTTGGTGCACTTCTCTATTCAGTAAGGGGTCTATTTTTCCTAGTTCATACTGCTTGATGAGATCTTGTAATTCTTGGACAACGCCTTTATCTTGAATCAATTTAACACAAGTGTGCAAGAATTCCATTAGTTTTCTTACCTCTTTCCCTTTTGTTGGTGATGCAAATGGATCAAACGCTTTAGGCATGCCATATTATTTTATTTCTAGTTGTCTCTTTGATGAAGATCCTTGATCTCCTTTGAACTATTTTCTTTCCTCCTCGAATATCTGTCTTTCTTTCTTAACATTGAACATTGGGTTCTTTTCTGTAGCTTTCCTGACTCCGTGGTCATTTTCAGTCCTTCCTTGGGCTAGTCTGTCTTCCCCTGTAGCAACGTCTCCTCGAGTAATAACAACGAATCTAGGGTTTGCTCCGCGAGGTTCAACATATATCATTTGTAGTTGTGGGTTCTATTGGGGTCCTTGTTTTCCCTGAATTTTATCCAGCAGCACAAGGCATTCTTCTATGACATGCGCGAAGGAGTTATAGTAACTACAGGTTGTGCAAGGATTCTGACAATCCCTTGCTAAATGGCCTGGTTGCGTGCAGTTGTAACAAATTATTTTTCCTCGGCCTCGGCCCATACTTCCTCCTCGTGCTCGTCCTCTTTAGCCACTGCGAGGAGTCAAATTTCCTCTCCCCGGAGAGTTGTACTGTGGAGTGATTTCCTCTTGTTGTACTTTGCCTTGAATTTTGTATATGTATCTGGACGTTTCATGCATGAGATCATAAGCTCTACAATCCCGATCATCATGCCCCACTGATTTTAAAAATGTACAATACAAGTTTGTGGGTTTCTAGACATACTTCTGCATGTAGTAGCACTCACATGGGCGATGCCTATTTCTGTATACCTTGCACCAGGGTAGGTTAACTTGCTTTAAGGGGCTCGATGCTCCTGATGCCAAGTACTCATGAGATAAAGGGAATATTTCCTTATCATGGTCTTCAGATCTGCATCTTACACACCAGATATATTCCCTTTTGTCTTTTCCCTTGTCTTTCTTCATATCCTCGACCTGTAAAGACAAACTAGTTAGCTGGCTCACGATCTTGCTAATGCCTGAGCTAGATTCTTAAATCGGTGTTGATTCAAGCTTCATGGCAATATCCAAAGATTCTTCCTGAGATGCAATCTTCTGCTACATCAAATGGATTCTTATGTGTGGTAACAATGCAGCGATGAACCACTCTTTGTTTTGTTTGTCGGGGATCTGGAAAGTTAATCAGCCTATCAGGGTCTTGAATCTCTAGTCAAACTCCCAAACAGGTTCTGCTACCTTTTGTTTAATATCTTTTATTTCCGTAATACATTGTGATTCCAACTTAGGTTTCTTAAACTCTGCAATCAACGCATTCTTGATCTCATTCAGGGGCTTAGGTTGTGCCAGTCCGTGGACCAGTTTCATGTACCATCTTAGTGCATAGTCCCTTAGCATAGTGCTGAAATGGGTTCTCTTGATGGCTTCATCGATGATACTTTTAATATTCCATATGGCCTCTCATAGAAACCAATGTTGATATGAATCTTCATATCCATCTCCTCTAAAGATACGGAGTCTCATTTCATCTGCCATAAAGTTGACTAGGGTTCTTATCTAAGTAGATGTTTGGCTACTGGTAACAGTACTCTGAAGACTTTGATGGTTCTGACTATTCTTACTGCTAAGTGTTTTTGGGATAACATGAGGATTAACATTACTTACCTCAGTAGTTTGCGTATCTCCTGAGGTTTCTGGCTCACTTTGGCGCAGTTCTTCAGCTTCCCCTTCTTCTGTTCTGGTGGCCTCTTGATGCTCTTCGTCAGTTATATCTACCTCTTCTCCACTATAGAAACCTTCTTCTCTGTAGTTTTGCTTAAACAAATTCTCAAGGTGAGCTCATTGGAATACTTTCCCACTACGCGTATGCCCTTCTTATGTGTCACTGTCGCTGTCCAAGATCTTGAACATTAGCCTTCTCAAGTCCGATCAATCTATTGTATCTTGAATATGTGGTTTTCATGCAAGAGCATCTTGATTCTTAGCTTCAAGAAGTGCAAAAAATTTCCTCTAGGTCCCTTGAAAAAGTATCTCTCGGCTTGACTATACGATTTTGTTCTGTCAACAACAAACTCAATGATATAACTTTCGATGGTACTATCAAACCAGTGATCTACTACTCTGGATACAACATTGTCGACTCTCTTGACATTTTGGATCAATGCTGGTGTCTGAAGCACAGGGGGTCTAGATTTCATTTCAAACTGTGTGTCAGCTAACCTAGCCAACAACTCATGTAACTCATGATGGATTCCTCCAAAGAAGATCTCGTGAATGTCAGTGAATATGTATCTTTGTAGCCAATCTTCAGTTCTTATTTTAGGGTTCTTGTTCTAGGATTCAAAAAATTCCTTCTCTTGATGCTCTACCCACTTCTGAATATCTGTCTTCGATGGGAACCACCTTGACATTCCCTTAAAAAGATTCTGGTCCTGGCAACATAACCATTTGTTGGCACAGGGGCAGACCTAGTGTTCAGCTCCAAGAGCACACCAACAAGCCCTAACTATTGGCCCTTTTGGTAGCACCTGCGAAGAATATGTAGTCTCATCCGAAGAAGCTATGAGGGGGTTGCGGGATAGAGATGTCTACAACTAGGGGAATATCAAGTGGTTCTTATTGCAACAACAACATAAAATGCATCTATCATTAAACTAGCTAGATATTTCCTTCACTGTTATAGATATGATCTAATACAATAATGTAGATAACAATATAACAACATCAAAGATCAAGGCATCAAACACAGACACAACAACAAATGTACTTGGTTCACCCTCTCTCTAGGGCTACATCCACGGAACTGTGCTTATGATTTATTAAGGAAAAGCATACAGTTCTTGTCTACGTTCTCAACTAGTAGATCTTCTTTCTTCTCTCTCTTTCTCTCCCCTTCCTGTGCACCCAGCTGCAGGACTTGATCTTTTCACACAACGGAAGATATTACAATACCAGAAGGCTCTCTCTCTCAGCACTTCTCCCCCAATACGATAATCTCTCACACAATAATAGAGCTAGATCAACAACAATATCATACCAATACTCAATGACCAACACGACCCAGGTCCTCTTGACCTTTATTTATACATTACAATACCTCATCGATAGCCTTAGGCCGAAAACTAGGTGCCAAAACCCTAAATACAAAAACCCTAGGTGTCTAAAACCCTAGGTCAATCTTGACCCTCTTTTTCCAGGCTTCGCCAGCCTGTCTTTCCTTCCTTCTCACGTGGTGTTCCAAATCATCCAACGGTGGATTTTCCCACTTTCTAAGTCATCCTCGATCCCTCTCCTTTGTTGATCTGTCAGCCTCGACCTCCTCATCCAACGACTTGCTTTTTCGCACTTCGCTCCATCTTTTCTGTTCTTTTGCTCGCTTCGACCCAGTGACAGTCACTGTGTCTCTCGTGAAGTTCACTTTTTCCCTTTTTCTTACTCATTCTTCACTTCCTTTCATAAACTAGGGCCAACAACAAGACGAGACCAAAAATGACTTCTTCTCTTCTGCGGCTCGCAGAGAGTCACCGACAATACCAAACAAGATAATAAAAAAAGACTCACAAACTCGTCTCAAACCCTAACCAAGAAAACACAAGAAATATTGATAAATAAAAAGCTAACTAACGTCAATCCTAGGCTAAGGACTGTAACAACAGAGACCAGGACTAGATCAATAAAACCCCTGAGAAGTATGGCTTCAATCAGGGAAGAGGATAACTGCCTCTTCTTGAAAAAAAAATCCTCGCACAGGCACGCAACTGATACCTCAGCAGCCTGCGTATGTACGCAGGCTGTCCAAAGATAGGGTGTGTATGTACACATGAAGACCCACTGCAGGTCGTGTACACCTGTGTAACTTCCCAAAAATAAAACTAACAGTCAAAGCAGACAAGGCAGGGAGTACTGGTATGGTAGACCAGAATCCCTTAAAGACACAGAAACTTACAGAAACTCAAAAAAGGTAATCAAACCAATTAAAGCACCCAAAAATATCCCCTAAAAAACCCTAGAGGATCCCAGTATGGTCACCAATTATGCTATAGTGGGAAAAACCCCCTACAGAATACACTAGGGCTCTAAAGTGTAGGTAGAGATAACCATATAAAGTCTCCTACTTTTAACAACTATCCCGACAGTACCCCACATTCATGTATAAAGTACAAAGTATAGGGATCTGGTAGTCTTACCTTAAACTCCACATCTAGTGTCAATCCCTTTGTGTTCAGTTGTTCGTCGACTGCAAATATCCTCCCAAGGTCGACCTTCATTCACCAAAAGACAAACAAGAAACTATGAACATGCATTTTATATATGAATTAGTGGGTTATATGTCATAACAAAATGTAAATCAAACATAAAGATTGAACACATCATATGGCGGGACATAAAAGGTACTTATTTATATTAATCTCACAAATTCACTTACAAAATGAGATCGACGAAAGATCCTCAAACCCGGTCCTAGAATCCTCTTCACCAATATCCAACTACTTCCACGTATCTTTCTCCTCTTCACCTCTCTCTAGGAAATGGATTAGGCTAGTAATGAAGGAAAAAGGCTAGAATAGGGAATTCTGGCTCGAAACTCACAATTGGCTGAAATTCTTGGGGCAACGGGGTATTATGAAATGGGTAGAGTTTCACTTCTTTCATGCTTCTCCCTTGAATGGGACCCCAACACCTTCTTTTATATGCCAAAAATATAGTTATTTGGTTGGGTGATTGGCTATGGGCAGTCAATTGGTTAGGAAACTACCCAGAAGCCCGTATCCCCTTGCAACTTTTTATTTTTTGCAAATTTTGTGGGTATACATGGGATGTATTGGTGCAACTAGCATACGTACGCAAGATATAGTGGTGAAAAAAGCGTGTGTATGCGGGAAATAGTTGTCCATAGCTTGTACATCTTCAAAAATAGTGTTTTTTAGGAAGAGATTTTAGTGATGGCTTGGCAAAAATAGAAAGTAAGATGGCTTGATGCCAGGTATGCATGTAAGGTGCAATTTAGGGTTATAACAAATAGAATCTTTAAAATTATCTTTGAGATGAAAGAAGTTGATAAGTTGTTGATCATCGTCAAAGATTCTCTAGTTAGCAACATTGTAAGGAATTGAAGGCATGTACAAAAATTCAATAGAGAAAGTGTCAGGCATCATTCCATGCAAGGGTATTAACCTAGACGCCACATTGGCCAAGAAATCAACATCACAGTTTAGTGAACGAGGTACCAAACTAATATTAAATGCAACAAAATATTTGATCAGTTCCCAAACCTCAAGTTGATAGTGTTTCAAATGAATTGAAAGACAATGAATGGTGTTCCTTACCTGTTTTATGATAATTCCAGAATCACCAAATACTTTGATTTTCTCAGCTTTCAAATCTACTGTCTTTCTTAATCCCTGCAACAAGACATCATATTTAGTAGTATTATTGGTGCATGGGAATTCTAGTCTGCATGTCATTCATGTTTTTCTTCCTGTCAGATATTTCAATATGCAACAAGCATCTTCACCTTTTAAATATTTGGATCCGTCAAAAAATAGTGTGCACATGTTAGGATCCCCATTCTTTGTTGCAACATTTGATTCTAAGTTTTCAATTTTTTTTTGTTTCGGTGGGGTTATTAGATTTAACCAACATTTATAATCTGTCCCTAGAAACTATGTTAGGTTGTACATCAGAGGAATTGTTAGTATAATCTATAATATTATAGTTGGGTTCAACAATCTAGGTGCAATGAAGGATTTCATATTGTGTGTTAGATTCCACAAGAGATGATGTTCATCTGCAAAATTACCAAAAAATGTTTCATCTGAATAACTACCCAAAATTGAGTTGTTAAACATTATCGGTTCATTTGGGTCATTCAGGTCAGTAACGACATGTTTCATATACCTTTCCCTGTCAACCCTGATCTGATTCATTTTACCATTATAAGGGAGCCATAAATGAGACCAATAGTAGAAAAGTATCCATTCAACATAGTTGACAATATCAACTTAAAAGCATGCCATAGTTGTCAGGTATGTCTACTACTATTATATCTAGAGTTTGATGAAATTTTGTATTAACAGACATCCTAATCAAGATTTTTTTCAATTCCCAAATAAATTTAATTCTAGTTCTATCTAACTAGATAATATGAATGTCAGATGGTTCAGGTTTGACATTAAGCTTCTCACATAAGTTTAGGGGCATGACATTAGATGAGACTCCTAAGTCTACCATATGGTTATGGACATTCCTATTTAAGATTTCAAAAGTAATGAAGAAATAAGGGGTGGTAGATATGGATCTTTTATGAGTTAGGGATGCATTAGTCACTACTTAAATTTTAGATGGAGTGTTATTGTTAGAAGAAATTACCTTGGTTATTCCCTTCTTTGTTCAAGTGTTAACTTCCTTTGTGAAAGAGAAAGTTTTCCCTTGCAAAGTTTTAATAAAATTTTCTTGAATTTGTGGAATCTTCATAAGCTCAAACAAGGAAATGTTAGATTTTGTCTTCTACATATCTTCGAGGAAATCATATTCCAACCTGGCTAGGGGTGTGGAAAAAATATTGGGTTTATCATTCGTTTTAGGATTGGAAGATGACATCATGGAGGGATTGGGAGTAGTATTGGTTGGAGAATATGATTGTTTGGTAATGAGCATGATGGGAGAAGTAGGATTAGTGGTACTGGGGGTGTCCTCATAAGCCTTCTTGCTAAAAATCCTGGTGGTAACAAAGTTTTGTGACATGTGTACATCTTCAGCTTCTTCTTCATCCCCACCATAAGCAATATTCCAAAGAGAATTTAATTGTTGTTCTGCAAGCTCATGAGATTCTTGAGGTTGTTCTTGTTGTTCCTTACTTTCTTCTCATTCTTCATCGGCTTCGGTCATATTATTTGTTTCTCGGGTTTGGAGAGCCTAGACAATTTCTTCCATGTATTACCTTATGTCTGAAAAGGGGTGGTTTTGTTGGTTGGTGGGATGTTTTTATATTTCTTGGGGAGGAACCTAAAAAAATAAAAATGGTTACAGGATCCTTCCCCACCACATTTTTTCAATTCTATTAGATCGTTTGATAAATTCTTGATGATCCTCTAAAGAGATTCCATATCCATTGAATCATAAGGCTTCTTATATTCTCTAGGTTTAGATATAGACATTTTACCCTTACCTTTTTATTTAGAGGGCTCAGAGTTAGAACTACCTTTTAAACTCATCATATTCTTCTCAATCTTAAGGGGCTCTTGGAAGGCTTCTTCTAGAGTGACTTTCTCAGAGTTTTTTCCATACATGGCCATGGACATAGGTAAACCAGAGGTGTAGAATTCAATAGTTACATCTTCAACAGGTTTTGAGGCACGTGGGATTCTTTTTAACAAAGTAAGGAAATGTTGAATGTAATCAGTTACGAATTCTTTTGAATCGACATTGACTCTCGAGATTTCTAGAACCCGGGTGGTTGGTGTTTTGTTTTCCCCAAACTTCTTGAGAAAAGTAGTTTCAAAGGTTCTCCAATTTGTAATGGAGGCTTCTTCTAGAGAGAAATACCAGGTCAAATATTTATCTTCAAATGTAATGGGAAAAAAATGACAGACGATGTCTTCATGTCGAATGCTCTGTAACCTAATAGCGAGTAGGAATTTCTTCACATTGTTTTTAGATGAATCTTTTTCGTCCGGATCAAATTTCTGTAGGAACTTCTCAAGGTGTTTTGGCATGTAATGCTAGATCCCTGGTACAGTGACTACGTCGGATAACAACTAGGGCTGGTAAGGAGGTGGATTTTGGTTTTCATTTTCTCTAGCCATGTTTGGGGGTTGATACACGATAAAATGATATGGGTTATTTTCGGGTTTTCTCTCAGACTCGTCTCTTTCTTCGCATTTTTCCTTCGACTTGTCTCCTAGAGTGTAAGGGGGAGACTCGGGAGGTGAGGGAGGTATACCTTTTGCTCCATCGACTAACAAATAATATTCAAGTTCAAAGTAGGAAGCCTCAGGAAAATCAGAAGTGTCTTCAAGAACGTGATATTCAGGGGTTTCAACAGAATGATTTTCTTGATAGGAGTTTGGTTCGGTGAAGTAAGGGTATGTATGTCGAAGGTCTTCCTGATTTTAAGTAAGAGAGTAGTATAAGGGTATCTATCCATTCTATATGATAAATTTTCTAGTCAAGGAATAGTTGGTTCGTTCAATTGAGTGTGTGACTATGGCATCAATCTCCGAGATGGTTAGGATACGAGGTTGTGGGGAAGAAAAGGTAGGCTTGGTAAGAGAGGAAGTGTGGTGAGTGTTGACCTTAGTTGGTGTGTTCACAACATACTATGGAGGAAGGAAAATGTGTTCGGAGTGAACTTGGTGGGAATCACTTGACGAGGAAATGTTTACTTGTGGGACAGGATGGGAAGGGTTTGAGCTTCCATTTGCATCCATTCAGTTTTGTGTCCCTCCTTCTAGTGTCATTTATGTTGACGGTTCAGATTGAACCGTTCAATCAGATGAGGGAAAATGCTCGATGGTAGGTCCCAATTAGACCCACTCTCATTTGGAATAGCGTTTCAGACCAGATTTTGGCCTAGTTACCAATTTAATTAGTATAATAACTAAATATGGATCTAAGAACCAAATGTTCTCAAATGAATTAAAAATTAAAATCATAACTAACTATTTCTAAGATAATATGAATCATTACAATTCTAAGATGTAGTGTCTATTTAATTTTAAGCTAACCTATGTTGATCAGGAGAAAACTAATAAGATTGAATACAGTGAAGTGTTTACATTACTTGTATAAAAGAAATTCATAATACAGGTAACATTAAATTTCAACAACATGACTAGTTAGAATCAAGTAATTGATTAGTTAATTGTATCATACTGTCATTGTACTCGGTTTGAAAATCATGGTAACTGCGAATAATGAAAACATTAATTCATAAAAAATTCATAAACCAACATTATCCTACTACAATAATAGACATGCATAAATTGAATAATCTCATTCATAAATATCTACACCATGATCTCCGAAAAAAAAATGTCTTCAAGTTCAAATTAACTTGCACTAAAAATATTGTCTTGCTACATTCTGAAACCAAACGCCTCTTCTTATGGAAAATCCTCCCTTTTGTAATGAGGAGTGACTATTTACATCATCATATTCCCAATCATTAAATTAGGGGCAGTTTTACAAAAATACTCTTCATACCGTGAACCTAAAAATGAGATTACAATAACTGAAGAATGCAACATCTAGGAGAAGTTGTGAAAATTGTAATCATAAGTTGTCATGTCACTGTATCTAATCTTGATATTCTTTCTAGAGGGAATGATATCTCATTTTTCTTTTGAGTCTTCCTGATTGTAATGTCTCTAAGACTAATTCTCCATTGTAGACTTTGGTGGATACTTCTTGGTGTAACTGCTCCGTTGCGTTATTGACAAAGAATTGGATTTTGTGGGTGAGTTGGGTAGGTCTCAAAAAGTGTTCTTCAATTGATTCCTTCTCAAATTGATGCATATTTTGAATAATTGTTTGGATGGTTTTCTTGTGTTCCTCCACCTCATGCATTCTTGTGTTGACAGATGTTGTTTTTTCGATGGACAACATTGGTCGTATTCATGCTTCTTTCACAAGGTCACTTGAACTACTCCACAAATTCGTGTAGGTGTCGGATGCTACCTTCTGGGTGACCTAATTACTCAATATGAGAGGTTTGAAAGTGTCAAAGAGAATCTGGAATCTAATTTTTTCCCTCATGGAATACACTGGAAATGTAGTAGGAGGAGATTTTCACATATCATGCCAACTGAGCATTTCCTCCAAGGATTATCGCGCTTCTTGATACCTTTTTTGATTTTATACCATTGTGCTCTCTAGCCTGAGTTGTTCCTCTCACTCATCCCGTATGCTATTTAGTAACTCAAGGAGTTCATTTTTTCCTGTCGCAAGTTCTTCACTTAGTACTAATGCACGTGCCTTGATAGATTCTACAATAAATATTGATTCCCTGGTTTCTTCTATGGTTTCCTTGAGTTTCTTCTTTTCTGCTTCTAACTTGTTGTTATAGGTGTCCTATTGGATTTTCATCCTTTTCTCGAATTTTGCATTCATGTGGTCTACTTTTTCTTACAGATCTATGTTCATATTTTCTGTATTGAGACTGTCTATTTCTTTTACAGGTTTCTGGGAATCTATGGTAAACTTGTCTCTCACATTTCTCAGTCATGTATCCAATTCAGTGACCCTATTTTTGGAAGTGTTGATGGCATTGGTTACCTCAAGGACATATGAGGCAATTATCCCTGCAAAAGAATGGAATGTAGAGACTTCTTAAACCATGTTTTCTTCAGGCTCTGACCCTGCTTTCCATTCTACTACCCTCCCTGCAGACGATTTAGACCTCATGTATTCTCCTCTTTTCCTCTTGGTTGATCTCTTCTCGATACTTCTTGTTCTGTTATCAAAATAGTAGTCCCCAGTGGCTAATATGGAGCCCTCAAAATTTAGGGCTTGGGAGGAGAAATATGAATCTACTGGAATATTACTTATGGGAGTGTATTCTTGAGGAGGTACATTCATGATGCCCAGATTGGCCATTGATGGAGAGCTAGTAGTCTGGATTAAATTATGCAATTTTTGTTGCTTCAACATCTCTTCCACCTTCATCTTAGCTTCAACTTCATTAGCTACACATTTTGCCTCTTCCTCGTCAGCTGATCTCTTGGCTTCTGCTTCATCAACCTGTCTCTTGGCTTCTGCTTCATCAACCAATCTCTTGGATTCCATCTCATCAACCAATTTCTTGGCTTTGGTTTCTTCTTCTTTCTTCTTTTGGAGCTTATCATGTTTCACCATGCACTCATGTTATTTCTTCTCTTTTCCTCATCGACTTTACTTCTCTGATAATCCTGCTCAGCTTGGAGTCTTTTTTGTTCTAACTTTTCCTCCTTCCTGATTTTCTCCTGCTCTCTAGAGATTTCAGTGCCATTCTCTTGCTGAAGTAATCTCTGGAATTGGTTTAGAATTACCCTATTGATATCTTCTTTTTCATGTTCAAGTTCTCGCTTGGCAGCATCATGGGGTAAGTTATGTAGGATTTCGTCATAAGAGAGGATCCCCTTAAACTTGTCCTCTTCAATGGATGAGATTAATAAACATGACATGGTTGATTGAAAGCTCATGAGCATCATGGCCTTTGGTCTCTCCCAGAAATAGGATTAACACTTGTAGGGCCTCCGCTTATTTCCTTGTATGTTGGCCATTGGAAATAGTGTAACCTCCGATGTGGATAGGGAAAACTGGCCAAAGTTTTTTGTTGCTAATTTGCAATAGTGAAGTGACCCCTTACCCCATGGTTTGATATGCAATCTCCCTCATCAAAAAATGGTCTAGGAAAAAGTAGGGTAAAAGGTGTGGGGCTCCAGTGGTTCCATACACCTTGATATATGGATAATATTTATACAAAAACCAGTCAACTACCCCTTTCATCCCATTCTTGGCTTCGAAGGAAATTTTATGTTTTGGGAAACCAAACAAAATAGAGTGTAGAGGGTCTAGTAAGAGATTTCATATTTCATAAAAGTGTTTTATGTAATTAATGCTCCATAATGCAGAGCAGTATACATGGATGGGGGGTTGGTTTCGGTCCCAGTTCCACCCCAGGTCAACAATTTATACATAGGATCAGATGGCATCAATCATGTAGGCCGACATATAAAAAAACGTTCTTCTTCATACCTGAGAGATTCTTCTTGTGTAGACATATGTTGAAATCCAAGATGTTTTCCCAGTTGAATATTTTCCCCATCTTGACGATGGTGTGTTCCAAAGGAAACCAATTGGTTTGAAAATGTGTTCTATTTTATTCTCCATATAGTCGGCAAAGCATGGATACCAAAATTTTGTAGGGTGCCTTGAGATTGTGAGTATGACCTAATTTATGGCCTTGTTTTAGGGTCTCATCCTCATCGGCCCACCAGTGTTTCATTTTCTTAGTTGTTTCTTTGATTGCTTTGGAAAACCATTTTAATAATGGTTCATTAAGAGAGCATGTGGGAGTGGGAAGATGATATATCGAGCCAATTTATTAAGGTCTCAAGGATGCTACCTGCTTCCCTTGTTTCCTCATGATGGTCGCTATGTTTATATCAATTTGTTTGAGGCAAAATTGTGCTGCATCATTGTATGGGAAAAGAAGTGGCTGGGAAACTACTAGATGGATGTCGCTTCTTAGGATATTCTGGTAAACTCCCAAATTATCTTCATCCGTGGGGAATATGTAGAATTGAATATCTTGTAGATTTGTTCATAAGCATGGTAGTGGTCTTCACCAATGTGGTGATTAGTATCAATCACCAACACTTCAACTAGTCAAGACGATGATTCAGGTCTTGCATCTAAATGGAAGTAAACTGAGCCCTTTGGTATTTTGGGATTCTAGCTTGCCATGATTTATTATTAGTTGGTATTGTATTAACACGTTGGAATGAGTATCATTCCAATAAACATAATGTGTCAATTGTAACAACAAAACATTCAAAATAAAAATGGGATACATGTTATGAAGTGGCAGCAATAACTGTGCAGTAATACTCAGTGAAAAATCAAGACAAAACTAATGTTTCGCAAAATTATGGTGTAATATATGTATGAAGAGGGGGGTTTATAGATATTAATGCACATTAAACAATTGTAAATTCTCCATAACTTAGTTGTGTACGAGAATCATTTATAAATCTAGCCTTAATCCCTATAATTAATGCTCATTAAGGGTGGTGGTTGCCTGAATTTGTGTATTAGAGGTGGCGAAAGGTTGATGTTCAAAAAATACCATCATCAGAGTCATGCATTCAGATAGGGAAGGATCGTATATTAATCCGAGCTCCGATGGGAGGGGTATCGAAAGAATCTTCCCTTTTATTTAGAAAGGAGTGTCAAATTGATAAGTATGCAACATCGCGTGGAAGGGGGGAACTGTCGGAGTCATGGCGTCGGAGGTCGTCCGGGTGAGCTTCAAACTAAACCTCAAAGAAAGGGCATCGAAGGAATATTCCCTTTTCTAAGAAGGTGTTCCAAGCGTACTATTTACATGACTTCGGAGAAAATCCATTGCAGTTCATCCCTCAGAGTTCCACAGGATAAGTAAATGTTTGGACTTCGATGGAAGTGGTATCAAAAGAATATACCTTAATCCTTGAAGAGTGTTCCAAATGTGCAAGTGAGAGGGCTCAAAAAGGATGTCATAGTTAGAGGTTTGGAATTTGAAAGGATGAGGGACGGACTAGAATCTGATGAGGATGGTATTGAAGGAATATTACTTATATACCTAGGGGTAGTGAATATTCCTGGAGGAAATAAAAGGTGATTTATTGAAGATTGATAAATGGGAAAGAAAATGGTCCAATCTTAAGATGCCACTTGGGGAGGTAGCGATTGTATAGATCATATTGACTTGGGAGTGTCAAGTGCATGTCGGGTATAAATCTATCCATCCATGGGATGCCACATGAGGATTAGAGTTGATGTGCTAGAGCTATCAGAGTGTGAGGGTCAGAGTTCTGGGTGGTGTGTGGAGTGAAATATTTCGAAGAAAATGATTCTGACAGACCCCTTTCCGATGAGAACATCGAAAAGGTTTTTATCATAATAAAATATGGTGTGAGGCTTGTTCTGAATCAATCATGACTTAGGAAAAGGGTACAAGAGTGATATGAATCATTCTGGCTAAGTAAAACCAGTGATCGAGTCCTTACTGTGAGGGAGAAGAACGATCAAATTGGGTAGGAGAGGTTGAAGAGTGCAATATCAGGGGAACTGTTTATGACTACGTCCAAAGGGCTTCCATTCACAATGAATGCATAAACTGTATGGGTATTTTTCTCCCTCTCCCACCCTCTCACATTATCAAACACTCCCTATTCAATCCCCCTCTCCTTCTTTCTCTCTCCCCCTTGTAAAAAATTTGATATCCTCTTTTAACCATAGACAATGTTACATCATTGTCACCCAACCATAGGCATTCACATATTCCACCCCTGAGAACAATAACATTTTCTTAGATAGAATGATTCTGGCAAGTCCACACTAGAACCAACAAATAAACCCTAACCTAAAACACCACTGATAGCGTACCTTTACCAAGAGAGGTGCACAATAAGGAGATACTAGAAAAACTTGTGCCCTATCTTCTATTGTTTCTCTTTAGATTTGTGCCCTAGTTGTTGCCATAGTTGCTCTTTAGACTTGCACCCTGTTTTCTAAGTCAGTGAGTGTGTGTCCAAATGAGCTAGGCGCCTCCTTAATTATACTATCCTTTCCAAGTGACTTTTCCACGTGGGTCCACTTCTCTTTCTGGAGCCTTCAAGTACTTTATTATTATTCTCCTTGGGACAACTTCTCTTCTATGGTTTTCAAATATTTATTTAATGGTTCTCTTGCTTCTGAAATATTCTATTCTATGTACAAAGTTTTCACTTGGAGGTTAATACCTCCCGCAACTACCAAAACATTAACATTCCCTCTTAGATAGGGAGGTACTAACTAAAATTTTCTTTCATGTAATGGTCTCAAACACATCCATCCATCTCACATGGCATGGGAAATACTCACACGATATTGCAGACCAATATACAGGTAGCATCACCATAGCCACACAGGATATCTCATGATCAAACTGATCATGTCACAAGTATCACCATCATAGCCACACAAGCTATCTCATGATAAAAAATATCATGTCACAAGTATCACCATCATAGCCACATAGACTACCTCATGATCAAACAAATCATGTTACAAGTATCACCATCATATCCATACAATCTCTGTCATAGTCAGATACAGAGACTATATGATGGTCATGTCACAGTAATACATCTAGGCCCTCATCAACACAATAGCATCTCTCTAGTGGGAACAACCTCATCGTCCTCTTGGACCTTATGTCATTATAGGGATTTCATCTAGCTCGCACACAACTAGGAAAACATCCAACTCACACAGAATCTGGAATATGGAGTTGGGCCAGTTTACACAAAAATGCGCTACTACCCAATCCAAATGAAGTCTGGGCAATTGCAACTTGGAAACTCACACAAAATCTGAAAACTATCCCTAGATCTATTTCTTCTAGTTGGCACACCAGGAATCCAACCCACAGTGTCTGGGCATATAATCATGAGGGTTAGGTGATGTAGTGTGTACACACTAACCATCTACCCCAAGGCTAGGAAACACCTCCAACCACACAGGTTGTCCCTCCATCTTGAAAATATGGGAAAATCGCTAGCCCCAAAGACTCGACATCTATTGACCTTGTGCGAGGTGATGCTGACTGGTACCACATTCAGTAATGTGCTTGTAAATGAACACATGTTGTTGCCACACTCTGCAAGCTACTGCCCCAAGAATATCATATGTGAGTCATCACGCCCTCTTACTAGGGAAGTCCTTCTGGACCACACCAAGATTGTCCCTGAAGTACACAAACTTCACCCTTGACAAAGGCTTGGTCAACACATATGCTATCTTCTCATCTGTAGGGACATAATGGAGCTTCACTGCTCCCTTATGCACCATATATTTGATATAATGGTACCTGATCTCGATATTCTTGGACTTGTCATGAAGCACGAGGTTCTCTAACAACTTTATACAACTCTAGTTATCATGGAAAATACAAGTCACCTCTAACTCGATATCAAATAGTCATGCAAGCAATTTCCGAAGCCACACAACTTCACTAATAGTTGAACATGATGATATGTATTTTTCCTCATCCATACTAAGTGCCACACTAGTATGCTTCCTTCTAAACCACAAAATCATAGCTAACCCCATACTGAAGCAACATCGATATGTACTCTTTCGATCTGTGACACTATCGACCCAATATGAATTATCATAGCCTTGTAGTCTTATATTATGATCTGAAACACATCGGATTCCATAATAAACTGTACCTTTCAGGTACATTAACACATTCTTTTCCGCAACCAATTGAACATGCCTTGGTTCAACCATATACCGACTCAAAGTGTTCATTTCAAAGCATATATCTGGCCTAGTATTCGTCAAATTCATCAACGAACCAATCATTTTCTTGTACATGGTGACATCCACTGTCTCTGAAGAAGTATCACTCAATAAATTCAGATTCATCATCATGGCTTTACAATCCATCATTCCAAATTTTTTCAGAATCTCTACAACATATTTTCCTTAGCACAAGAAAATCTCATCCGGTTTCTGCCACACCTCTAGACCCAAGAAATAATGTATCATACCCAGATCTTTCATATCAAAATTTGATGCAAGATTTCTCTTGCACTCAACAATGAGCTTCTCACTCACTTTTAGAAACAGGTCATCCACATATAATAGTAATATCATTGGTCCATAATCCACAACCTTGTAGTAAAGGTTGGAATCTTCTTTACTCTTGGTAAAGCCCAAGCTCATCAGGAAATTGTCTAATCTGGCATATCATGCCTAGGGTGCCTTCTTAGGTCCGTACAAATCCTTGTTCAACATTTAGACATGAAACTCCTTCTCATGTATCTTGTGGCTTCCCTATGTACACTTCTTCTGGATCCTAGAGAGGGTATCTCGTTATAATCTTCTCCCTATTGCTAGGAGAATATTCTGGCCACAAATCAAGATTTGTACATCTCTATATTTTTATCTGCAACATGCTTGATCTTGTATATCAACTTGGAAGTCACCATTGACTTCCCTTCTGGTCTCGGAACCAAGGTAAATTCCATATCCCATTCCTTCTAACTAGCTTCCTCCTTGGTCACTAAAACAAGGGAATCTTCCCAAGATATCTCATATCTCCTCGAACCCTCTGAAGCCTCTATCTAGCCTCCTCAACTCATGGAACCTATTTTTCATTTCTGTAAGACTTCTATCTCGCCCATTTGAGTATGAGGATGAATACTTTCTGAATGAAAGTCTCTAAGCCACTTACTCTCTCTGAGATCGGACTCTCTATGAGTCTCCATGCCCTCTCTAAATATCGACTCTCTCTGAGGATATATAATCTCCAGAGCCATATGCTCCCTTTGTATGTGATGATCTCCTATGAAGTCTAATCTCCTATGAATGGTCTAGAAGAGGTTTCGCCTCCTTACTAGATCGTGATCACTGACTCCCTCTGAACTCTATCTCCTTCTGAGATGGTACTTGGTGGGGTTGCCTGCCTCACCACTGGTGGAGCCATTTTCTTGTCCTCGTGATATGGCTTATCAATGCCACATATATGTATCCCTTTTGCATCCTGCAAAGTATCATGGGATCATGTTGGTCTCTTCCTGGTTACCGCAACGATTCTGGGTAGGCCCTTCTAGCTCTACTAACTTTTCCCATAGATGATTTTAGGAGCTAAATTTCACAAATGGGATAATTTTCCATGGTTGTTTCTGAAAAAAATATTCGCCAATTTCCATTTTTTCTAAAAACAGTTTGCCCAAATTCAATAGAATAAAATTATTTTACTTCAAAAATCGCCAAAATGTTATAGAAACTATATAAAATACTTAGAAATTTGAATATTTTTACAAAACTATCACCAAACATTTTACATTTTGCATATTAAATACCAGTAAGATTAGCCCAGGTTTCTACATTTTAATATAAATTTTCATCCTTAAAATCATCCCTGACTTTTCCTGATGATGTTAGGAATGATCAACTAAACTAGAGGGATCTTTTCAGTCATATTTGGAGCCTTCTTATCCTTACGATCAATCTCCATATGAGACACTTTGTATCTTGCAAAATTATCCTTCTTTCCAGAAGGTTTTAACTTCATCCGCTTTTTCTTTGGTGCATGGATGTATATGGTCATGTATTGAACTTCTTATCTGGATAATATGCTCCATGTATCAAACTAGATAACTTCTAATATGTTTCCTTTTGCAACCGTCACTATAGCTCCCCTTAGAGTGAACACCCATGACCTTCCCGGAACAAGACCAACAACAAGGGAAAACAATAGTCAATAATAATACTCTTATAATAATAATAAAAAAATAACGAGAACAATCGTCACAGTAGCTCCTTCTCAGAGCTATCACTTGTGACCTATCTGGAACAAGAGACAAAAAAATGTAATAATAAGAAATAGGAAAAAAAATCTTCTAGTGTTGTGACCAATTGTTCCTCCATGGTAACCTGCCTGGAACAAGAAACAAGAACAACAATATCTCCATGGTAACCTACATGGAATTTACAAGATAACCTTCCAGAGCTAAGAGAAATAAGAGAACAAGTATTTCCAATATAATATCATTTTCATAGGAACATATCTATGTTAACAAGAATAAAATACAATTTCATGGTAATCAACATATCATTACCAAGGTTCCCTTCCTAGAAGAAAAATAATAAACATCTCCTAGAGGAGATGTTAGTTCATATTGCAAACAAGTACAATAAGCATTTATATCAATAGTACTCACATGCTACTAAGTATTCATTGTATCTAGCAGTAATAAATCCTTTCAAATATTGTTGTCACAACTATAGTGTTTACTTGTAATGTAGCAATTATCAAAATTGATACGTGAAAATTGGAAACTTATCAATTTAATCAATCAAACCTGGAACTTGGAGTCTTATCTCCAAGAATGAGTGTTTATGATTTTCTTCCGAGTCTCCTTCACTCAATATGACAAGTATTCTCTCTAACCTGTCCCCTGTACTAAGACAATATGATTTCATGACAAAAATATTAGTTAGGGAATATAATGCAAAATAAAATCTAAAATCTCAACCTTAATCAATCTAATCTTTTGACTAAATTCAACTCATAACTTTAACTTTGACTAGAGGTTTGACTTCAACCTATCTGACTCAAAAATAAACCTTGATGCTTTTGCTGACCGAGGGCACTAGAAGGTACGCTAGGCTAGGGTGCACTAGGACAACCAATAATTAGTCCCAACAATTTACTAAAAGTGCCCAACAATTTTGGGTTAGGGTTTTATGCCACTACACAACCATAAACCTTAGCTAGAACTGTCGGAAGAATGGATAGCGAATTTATCTAGGGAAATAATAATTTCAGCATCCTTCAATAAGTTGCTTAATGAGATACCATAAACTTCAATGGACCAGAGGAACTGCAACTGGTACTACAACTGGCATTGCAATTGGTGCCGCAAATGGTGTTGCAACTGGCTCTGTGAGTGCGCTATGTCAAGTAGACCTCCTTTCTTCGAGCATCAACTTCAACTTATCCTTTAAATGCCATACACCTTGACCTAGGGTTTTATGAGTAAACCCTAATTTCTCAACTTCAGAAATTTACATATCTGATCTGGGATTTGAGATGCACCCTACTTAGGTGACCTTCTTGGTGGGTGCAGTAAGTGCTCAACGAGCTTGACATTGGGGGAAACTAAGGATCTTCTTTCTAATGGTTAGACTATTATGAAAGAAACCAACTCTGATACCATGTTAAAATTTTTATATTCTCTTTTAACCATAGACAATGTCATATCATTGTCACCCTGCAACCATAGGCATTCACATATGCCACCTCTGAGCAATAACCTTTTCTTAGATAGAATGATTCTAACAAGTCCACACTAGAACCAAAATATAATCCATAACAAAAAACACCATTGTTGCAACAACATCACAATACCAATATAGCATACCTTTACCAAGAGAGGTGCACAAGAAGGAGATACCAGAAATATTTGCATCCTAGCTACCACTGTCACTCCTTAGACTTGCACCCCAGCTGCTACCACAATTTCTCCTTAGAATTTTGCCTTGTTTTCTGAGTGAGTGAGTGTTTATACAAATGATCTAGGAACCTCCTTATTTATACTATCCTGTCTAAGTGAATTTTACAAGTGGGGACGACTTCTCTTTCTGGAGCCTTCAAGTACTTTATTATTATTCTCCTTGGGCTGACTTCTCTTCTAAGGTTTTCACACATATATTTAATGGTTCGCTTTCTTCCAAAATATTCTATTCTAAGTACAAAGGTCACACTTGGAGGTTAATACCTCTTTTAGCTACCAAAACATCAACACCCCTCTCACACTCACACTCTCTCTTTCTCTATCTCCCTCCTCCTTATCTCTCCCCCTCCCTCCCACTATCTATCCTATCTCTCTCTCGTGAATATACCATCTCTCTCCCACCTCTCTCTCTCTACTCCCACTCTTTGTCTCCCTCACACATTCTCAAAAAATCCCTCTCTCACTCTGCCTCCCTCACACACTCTCAAACACTTATGTTGACGCTTAAATCCATTAGGACCGAAACGACAACCTCACGAGGATATAAATCTGCCTGTGTTTTTAGAGAGGCGGTACTCCTATTTGGCTTACGATTTTTCTTTGTAATTTCAAATCAAGAATGATATATATCCATATCACATAATATAGTCCAATCTTTAATTCTCAAGAAAAATTAAAGTGTTGAAAAGTAAAAATATATTTATAAAAGAGAATTCCTAAGAAGTGGACTAGGAATCTTAAACATCACACATTGCAGAAAATAAAAATGTCCTCACATCCATCATGGCATAAATAAAGATTTTGATCACATTCAAAATAAAAGAAGATGGTCCATTCGCATGAGAGAACTTTTAAATGGTAATACTTATGGAGCTCAAAAGAAGATTATGATAGATCAATTTCAAATTCTTTATACTAAAAACTCAGAGTTATAAAATACAGTCAAAATTGATCCCAAATTAGTTCTCTGGGTTTTCTTAAAAATAATAATGTCTATTACATTGCATGAAATTGAAGAGTTTGTCAAATGGACTGGGATTGGGGCTCTTGTGGACCATAAATCAAACATGTACAAGAAAGTATGAAATAGAAAGAGGAGCATGGGAAGATCTCGAACAACATAATCTGGAAAGAAGACAAAGAGGAAGTTTATCAGGATTCGGTTGTACTTTTCTAGTTAAAGAAGAAGAATAATTGGATGAAAAATTGATAAGGGAAGAAATATGTGATCAACATAGTCTTACTACGATGGAATCTCTCTGTTTACTTGCTTTTTTTTGTGTCTTTTATACTCTTGTTTGTGGAAGTTAGAGGGTCGGTTGTAACTTCTTCTACAGATATCTCGAAAATCTTGGCAATAGAGTTGTTTAACCAATTTTGAATATAGTCCCTTAACGGGGAAACTGTTACTTCTTGTTTCACTTTAATATTGAACAACTTGTGCTCGACTTATCTATAGTCAATAGATAGATGTTGGAAAGTATTTTCAACATCTTCATTTTTATTGGTATATTCAACAAGTCAAATGTCGATATCATCATGTGTGAACTCAATCATAGTGTCAAAATTTTCAGTTGATTCTTTCTTTAGTCCTTCAATTTGTTCCTCAAATTGTTGTCGAGACATCATAATTGAAATTGAGATAAATTTTGGGTTCGAGACTTCAATGGTGGTGCCAACAATGTCCAAGCCAATAATATTTGAATATTCTTTCGTTCTGTTTCCTTACACATCATATAATTGCACTAACAATCCTTTTAATACATTGATTCTTTCAATCCAAAAATCCTTTAATTGTTTGATACGTCTTTGGGAGGGTAGATCTTCTTGCTTTCTCATCTTGTTCATCATCACTAAGACCTTTTTTGCAAACATTGCAACTCCATAAACATAAAAACCTTCATCATTTTTCATATCTGCACCCAAATATTCCTTAGTGTTATGCACTTCAAGACCAAGAGAGGCAAATATTGTTTTCCATATCCCATAACTCTAAAATAAATGACATCCTTTTCTTTATATTTTCCTCGACAAAATGTCGAGTGGAAATAATCAAGTTTGAAATTCATTTAACTCTTAAACTTGATCCTGGGATTTCTTGAAAACTCTTATCATGCCAAATAATGGCAACTAGGGTAGACATAATGGGTGGAGGCATAAGTGTTGCTTCCAATTCCTTGAATCTTTCTTTTAGTTGAGCATTTTCCTCCTCCATATTAGCGATTGAAAAGTATAATGCATCCCCTATGACCTTGTGAATGGAAAACAACTTTGATGGTAACATGTTTCGAGTATCAATGGTAGACCACTTTTTTCCCCTCTTAATCTATGAGGTCCTCTAAAAAATCATTTTCTTGGAATCTTTATCAAACAAGGCATTCTGAACAACAAAATTTTCTTCATCGGAAAAAATATCATCATGGATGGAAAGTGCAGAAATATGCAGTACATTTTCTGTAGCAGGATCTTATTCGTCTAGGAAGTTGATATTCTTGATATCAACATCCAATTCCATATCATCCAACAACATATTAACTTCAGGTGCATGTATTTATCCTCCCCCTTGCTAAGAATTAGTTATTTTTCTTTTGACCTTTAATTTGTGGGGATTTGCTAAATTCCCCTTAGGAGGGTTTTTCGCTTCGTCATCCCCTAAATTACTTCTCTGATTTTTTATTTGTTGGGTCACTATGGGCTAAGGGTTTACCTTGGGTATATAACTTCTTCAATAAACAACGGATGAGTCAAAAATATTTTCATTCAAGGGCTTGCCTCTCTCCTTATGGGGTTCTATGGTGCTTATGATAGTCTCTATATCGTTGGGATTTTTGTCAAGATCAAGAACATTAGGGTCATGAATATCACTCTCTTCTTCTCCATATATAAGAGTGTTGATGAGTGAGGGGATGAGCCTGACTACAACTATATGATTTAAAAAAAACTGATCATTGTCAAACCCCTTGATCTCCTTTGCAAGCCTCATGTTGAGATGGTCAAAATAGGAAACATATTAGTCAATCTTAGCAATTTCTCTTAGGAGAATTTCGTCAACCGTCCAAGGAAGAGACATGAACTACTTTTTCCTTTTCTCATAAAATGTATGAAACCATAACCTATATTGTCTTGCCACTTCTATAACAAACAACTTGTCAGACACATAATATGGAAGAAATATGGGTTTTTTCTTGAGAACAAAAACCATGATGATATTATAATCATCCATTTTTTCAAGAAATCCTTTTCCATTCAGAAAATCTGAGGCTTCTAATGAGATCTAGGAAGTATATTCTCCAAATAGTAAATTTTTAAACTCAGACATGAAATCATTATATACTTCATAAAAGTGGTGGCCAACCTTTTGCCTCCACGGAGCTTGGTAACACATAGTTATAGGGTCCACCTTTGATTTTACCCTTTTAGCAATGCTCAATCCCTTAAAAACATGACATTAAGTGATGGAGAACCCCAAATAATATGACGTATAAAATTTCTTCTCAGTCTTGAACTTTATTAGTTGCGCAGTAACCTCATTTGAGATAATCCTCGCCCAGTCGAAGATTGTGTTATTGTGAAAAATGAAATGCAATATATACAATGCCAATCAGGGAATAGGTTTTGTAGAATCTTGACCAAAAAATTGAGTGAATAGCCAAGTGAATTATTTATATGGGTTTTTTAAATAACTAACCTGAATCCTGGATAGGTCTTCAAGAATTGAGGAAGGATCTTGTAGATATTCTTGTAGAAGTTATATTCCATTATGTTAGCACTGAGAGTCACACTTAGACTGTTGTAAGTGTAAGCACAATACCCATTAGAATATAAATGGATTGAATTTTTTGATTAGGTGGATCAACAATACTGGGAAAGAAAGGGAGAGGGCAACAAACTGTCAACAGAAGCATTCCATTGGGCAAGGAGTCACAACATCCTACAGATCAAAGGCAATCAAACTATATATCAGACAAAAGGGATATATAATGATGAGTAGAAGCATGATGAATATGACAAAAGGAAGAACATACATTGTATAAAAATCCTTTCTACAAACAGATAAAGATTTCTTAAATAGTAAACAATGATTTAATGGGAAAGCTACAACAAATCCTATGTTGTTCAGGAATCCATTAATCAATGGCGACTATCATCCTCAAAACCTGCAATATGTTCAAGCAAGAAGATAAAAAATAAGTGGGAAAACAAATAAGACAATACGATAACAACTCTCATGAATCTTTAATGGCATAAAATGTCACTACAAGAAGGCCCTCAGGCTTACAAATGAGCAACTAAAATTGCTCCTCCATCTCTCTCCTCTCCTGACTCATGAATCCAATCATTTTCTCATAAAAAACCCTTTCATTTATAGTGAATAATATCTATATACCCTAATTATGTAGAAACCAATGATTTACATAGGATCCTCCTCCATTTAGGAGTCTTGTTACAAAAGATTCCAACAAAAGCCTAACAAATTCCTATTTTTGGGGGATTTTGTCTATAATGATAAATTTCTTTTGAAACAGGTCATCCTGATTGATTTGGAGATGGAACATATGTCCCTCATATCCAAATAACTCCTAGTAGACCATTCTAACCTTTCATGATAGCTGGAATCCCTCCCATAGCTCGAATTTGTCAAACTATTAGAGTTTGTAACGCCTGTGACAACATGCGTTGCGAACTTTCCTTTAGGTGATGTTTTTATCTTTTCTCCAAAAATACGAAGTAGGTCAAGATGCATTTTCGTCAGAAAGTCAAAAACATGATGTTTTTCCTACACAACAAATTCCAGATGAACCCATATTGGAATTCAAAAGTTACAAGCAACACAATCCTTTGTTGTGTGCTAATTGTTTACAAACTATCAAAAATACCAGTTCACAGCATCGACGCTGCAGACTTTCCTGCAGCATCTTGTTTTAGTTTTCAAAGCTTCAACACCTCAAAACTTATGTCAGGAGTCCATAAATGCTGCAAAACTCCATTATCTTGATATATAACTGGGGAAAGACATCAAAACTGATATTCATGGCTTACAACTCATATTAAATAGGTCTTGAATTGATATAAGAATAGGTTAACAACATTAAACACATTTGAAACTTTAAGCCAACTTCATCAAATGATCAACCACACATTGTAAATGGATAGGGGTAAGAATTCACGCATTTAAGGCTGAATTTTAAAGGATGCAAAAGATGAAAGTTTCAACAATCCTAGAATAGAGTGTTTGTAGTACAGTTCACATCGCCAATATGAAAACCATCCAAAACCCCTTTCCCAACCCTCAAACATGATGAACACTCTCATGGAGTACCAGGGGGATCTAGGATTGATTCTGACATATTTGAATTTGACTAGAAGTGTTTTCAAACTATCCTACCTCTAATGCTCCTTTTCAGCCGTTCCACAACACTAGTTCATAGTGCACTGGTGTTTTGATTTTATTTCTCAAATTGCAAAGTAGGTTGGGATGAATTTTTGTCAGCATGTCAATGTCAATATCATGCTCCACCGAAAAACATTTCAGAAAAACCCACATCATCCTTCAAAAGTTATGATCAAATATTTAGAAGACTATGCTCCAGGAAATGAGTTCATAACGAAGTTCGCAAATCTTGTCTACTAGTTCGCAGTGCCTGATTCAAGCAAGATTTTCATGCTTCGAGGAGACTGTTAGGATGCCCAAAGATCTGATCCCTGAAAATTTGTTAAAAATAGACTCTGAAAACAATTAAATCCCTTAGCAAGACAAAAAGTTAATGATGAAAATGAATGAATGGACCACTTGAGTATGCTGCGAACTCTCCTAGTGAGTTGGCAATGCTCAACTTAAAACTGACTTGACAACTGAATCGATAAAATGTGATAGCTAGAGATCTTTCATATAGTCATGGAGGTGACATGTCAAGGTGATAATAAGTATTTTCAAAGCTGTGACTCATGAGGGTTTATTACTCCTTGTCATGATAACAAAAACATAACCCAAAGACCCTAGACCAAGGCCAAACTAACTTGGTTTATTTAAATCAAAAGTTGAAAAATGAATATAGAAAGAAGTCATAAAAACTATAAAAACATATGACTCAAAAACAAAGACTGAAATGACTTTTTGACCCCTACAATTCTACGTGTTAACATATGGATCCACAGGGGATGGCATGCTCCCTGTGAGTTTCCAAGAACATGTAGTTCTAGTTACTTATCTATTGGGCTATGGAGTCATCTATGCAAACAACCTATATGTCTGAGAGCGCCTCCACTCCTTATTGAAAACTGAGAATATTCACAAACTGAAAAAAAAATTACTGCAAACCGAAATGCTCGAGAACTGAGCTTCATTCATCATACAAGAACTTTAACCAACTGTGTTGCTTCTCAATCAAGTGAAATCATGCTTCCAATGAATCCATAAAAGAAACTGATTAACTGGTAAAACGTTTGATCTGGATCGGACAAATGAAGGAACCCATGACATATAAAATTGTAGTTTGAAAAGACAACAGAACCAACCTTCATTTGATAAGAATGATTTGACATTTGTAATTCTCAAAGAATCCAAATAATCATCAATAGGATCAATAAATCCATAAAGAAATACCTCTTCCTGATGTTGTTCCAATTGAAAACTGAAATGCTTCTTCACATTCCTAGTTTTATAACTGATTCCAATCTCCTCTATCTGCAAAATTGAAAGTTGTTGCGATTTTCCTTCACCGATATCGATGTTAATAATAGGTTTTTTAATATTTTCTATAGATCCAAAACTATCACATGCTGATATATCAATCTGCTCATTATCATTTGAATATTCAAAGGGAACCATTTGATTTTCATGACAACTTAAAACAATAGATACATTTGATACAATGTCAAAAGTATCGATAATATGGTTATCACTCTGTAGATCATTAACCTCTTGTTGGTCCTTGATCAAGTTTTGAGGATCCTTGATCATGTTTGACCTACTTTTGGGACTTCGACCAGCTGTCGAAGGCGGAGCGCAAGTCGAAGCGGAGATCACGAGATCTCAGCCCCTTTTTATGGATTTTTGGGTTTTGGGCTTATGTAATGGGTATGGGGATGTCGGCCCGTGGGTTTACCCATGCCTAGGCCCCTTTTTGTAATATATAAATAGATTCTAGGTGATGTAAGAAAGAGACAGTAAGTGACTATTCAGTTGCAAGTTGTGCTAAGTGTAGGTAATGGTTGTAAATGATTTGTGCATGATGTGTGAGACTTGCAAGGCTGAGTGCAAGTGACTATAAGGGATTGTATGTAGGCTTTGTGTTGTAACCTAGATTGGGGAAGGAGGATCTAGCGAAGTGTGCACAAATATCTTGTCCTATGCAGAGTAGGATTGTGTGGCTTTGTGCATGTAGAAGATTGAAATAAGCTAATAAAGAAGATGAAGAGTTGGTGGACGTAGCCTCAGGGTGGGGGGGTGAACCACATATATCCTGTGTTGTGATTGCTATGTTCTTTATAGTTGTTCTCCTATATATGTGATTGAATGATTAGTGCTCTAATATATGCTTAGAAGGATATGATATGGTATATTAGTGATGAATAATGTGAATGAATGCTAGATCTGATCTATGTTAGTATTCTTAGTGTTTGGATCCATTGGAACTATGTGAATACTATGCTAATTATTTATTAGGGTTTAGTTGCATTGTAGACTAAGACTGAATATTGATGAACTATAATTTCTAAGTGCTCTATTAAGGTGTTCTAGTCACAGATCTGTGTCCTAGTTAAGGTTGCATACATCTGAGTCCTGCAATCACCCCTGCCTCTACCTCGGGTGAGACTTCATCTACTTCGTAGGTGTTGTCGAAAGGGCCGATAGTTAGGGATTTGTTGGTGCGTTGTTGTAGTGTTGAACCCCGAGTCTTCTCCTGTGCCAACAAATGGTTTTGTTGTTGGGACTTGAAACTGTGATTGTTGGGAACTGAAGAAGAAGAAGCTTTGTGCAAAG
The DNA here is from genome assembly GCA_010110895.2 of Picea sitchensis. Taxonomy (NCBI): domain Eukaryota; kingdom Viridiplantae; phylum Streptophyta; class Pinopsida; order Pinales; family Pinaceae; genus Picea; species Picea sitchensis. Next base: position 133,548 of record SNQJ01S0023059.1, read on the forward strand.
ATATGATTTAAAACTATGAAAGTTCCATGCGTATATCTGTTTCCCTAGTGTGTAGTATTCTACTTGACCTGTGAAGCTCTGTGCCAAGAAGAAAGGTCAGATCTGAAGAAAATAGGTAAGATCTAAAATATTTATGCTCTCTTAGAGGTAAAAGTGAGAATTTTTTATTAAAGAGGTAAGATCAGTAAGCTTTGTGCTTTGTTAGAAATTAGATAAGTGGAAATTTTTGTTTCTAAAGTATGGATCTAGGTATGTTTGATAAATTTTACTCTAGATTGAAAAATAGGGAAAAACTAGATGAAAGAAGGTTTGATATGAGTAGATCTGACAAAAATAGTGAAAGATATGTTATACCTATGCATAGAACGAATGTTTGGACTAACAAATGGATGCAGAATCCCAGAAATAATTTTTTGCATGTTAGCTACTATGAGCATAGTGCACAGTACAATAAAGGTTGGGAATCATTTAAAAGAAAATGAGGATTAATCCTTTGTTACAGTTGCAGAAGATCGAGACATCTGGCTAAGGAATTCCCTGGTAGAATACCTAGTTTCCTTTGTTGCAAAGCTATGGATCATGAAATTTTGTATTTACCTAGAATGATTGCTAAGCTTGACAGAATGAATATGAGACAAGAAGACCCTAAGAAAGATCAATAAACTGAGACCATGGCAGAACCCCAGAAAAAGTCAGAAGATGTATTGCTACAAATGAAAGAAACCCAGAATGATCATCGAAATATCATCTTATCAGAGATCTTCAAAGAAAAAGAATGCATAGAAGCAAGAATAGGAGACTTCGACATTGACTGCATTATGGATGAAGAAACATAGGTGAATATCATGACAGAAAGAACTTGGGGAATTTTAGGAAAGCCCGTTATGATTCCTTCATTAGGAGGAATAGGATTATTTAGAGGAAAGTTGAAAACCTTATGTGGAAAGCTCACCCAGACATCTATGAGTGCCCATGGAAATTCGACAGAGGAATAATTTGAGGTTATTAAATTTATTGAGAACAATGCCCCATTTTCTATATTACTAGGAAAACCTTGGATTGAAAAGGATCGGGCCAAAAGGAAAGAAGAGGAAGTCTTGGAGTAGACAAAGTAAGAATTAAAAGAGTTCATGACTAGGAGGATAACACACTTGATTGAAGAATAGGATAACAGATCGAAGCTATTCGGAACCAGACACTTGGATGTCGAAGTTGGAAGAACACAAGAAGACTCACAGACAAGTAGAGCACCTACCCCATAGAGAGAAGAAGTATTACTCGTGAACCCTATGAAAGAATCTCAACAACGTGAATTTACTATGCCAAGAGAAGATAAGAATCAAAATGGAAAGAGGAATACCGAGACAAAGATCACTGGAAAGAAGGCTAGAAAACTTAGTAAGAAGACAGTAAAGGTCCAAAAGTTACAAAAGGTTCCAGAGGGAACTTCTCATAAGGAAAATTTACAAAACTGGAACCTCGTCGGGATATCAGAACAACGCCACATGGCACTTCACCATGGCGAATAAATATAGTCGTTGGAAATAGTATAACTGCTAGACCGACGCCCCGAATGGTTACAATGACATTGATTGTCATAAAGCTCACCATCATACCATTGGGACCGTGCCGTAACAGACATAACTACATTAATGAAGGCTTCTCGCCCATTAGAGATATCCATTACCTAGTTGTCTACTTATTTCGTCAAGCCTTGCACCGAGAACACTTTTCCCAACCATGATTATCTGAGTCCATAGATTAGTTGATTTCGCGCAGTGATCATTGAGATATCACCATCCATCCCATTGCATTGAGTAGTTTCTCTTCAAACTCGAGATATTCAACCACGAGCGTGTATGTCCGAAGAACTTAGCATAGTCGAAGAATCTGTGAATGAGGTACTCATTGACCTCATGACTAAAAGAGTAATGTCTAAAAGGTTAATGTATGTGGGTGTACAAGCATCATCGACGAGAGGAGTGCAAGCCTCTCTGTCGACTGCTCGTGGATCTGGACCATCCCGAGATGCGACTGAGAAAAGAACCAAGCATAGAGATGACTTGGAAAATGCGAAGTTAATCCCGACCATCTTACGCGACTACATCCCACCTTTGGCCGGTGCGGTGAGTCGTGACAGCGTCCCGAGGGACTTTGATTACACTATGGTTACTGCGTACCTCCCGAAGAGGATACATGCTTTTAGAACATAGTAGGATAAGATCACGATGTTGAATCTCAGTGACTTCAACCTAGGAGAATGCAAGAACCATAGTATGCTCGCTCCTTATAAATACTTGACCAGGATGAAGGGGAAGAACTCAAAAATAATCCCCCAGTCGTGGACTATGAACCTTATGCAGTCCACCCTTTTGAATGTAATGAAGATCCCACATTTTGGAAGGAACCAAGAGGTTAACACCTACGTTAATCTCCTTCTCTCATGTTACCATGGAAACTACCTATGGCTAGACTGAATCATCACAGTCAATCTGATGTTGATCCATAGGATCACCGGATTGAGCATGTAGGGACCCGACCTGCAGGACTTTTACCCAGGAAAAGCTACATATCGCTCATTGGCACAGCGAATTAAAGACACATATGGCAATGTAGAAAAGGGAACATGAGGCTACAAGGTATCTTCCATACAGAATGGCATAGTACGCCTGGCTTGCCAGCTGATTAGAAGAAATCTCGTGAGAAAGAAAAGACCTACATAGGTCATAGGATTTGTTTTTGAACTCGCTGGAAAGTGTGTGGAAGGACTCCAAATGAACTGGGTGAAGTACTTGGTTAACCAGCTAGAATTAGATGGTCGTGAAACAAAGGATCATGGCTACGAGTTCCATTTCAACCAACTCCTGATCCTCATCGCATTTACTTCTTGGGAGATGCCAAAAAGTGCGACATTCTCGGACATTGAGTCGTTCGAGCCACTTGCTGCGAAGTTCAACATGCTATGGTACTCGAGTGATATGGGAAAACCATAGTATTCAAATGTGGTCTTTCATACATATTATCTCCAACTGAAGAGGGCTATCGAAGTTGAACCCCGCATGATGCAAAACACCCTACAGCGGTTTCGACCCCTCATGAAGTTTCACGTGGTTCAACACTTCATCTATATCACTGTGTGAGCAGATGAGCATAAAGAGGAGCTTCAATCATACTAAAATCTCACAGAGGAGGACCTCAAGGAGATAACTAGGGACTGGTCATAAGACCTCCTTACCCCTGCTGACCCTACATAGATGTCTAATAGCGAACTTGACAGTCTTGAGACCACTCATGAAGCAAATGATACACCTGGAACTAGTAGAAGGAAGAAGACCAAAGAAATACAAGACTTAAGAAGTGCATCAGAGGAAGCTATGTCAATATCACCTAGTCGAGGGGGTGATGACAAAGTAGAAGAGACAAATGGAAAAGAAGACCAACAGAAGAAAGGTGAAGTAACACCACGTAGGGAGCCTGTTGAGGAGGTTGATCCCTTGAAGAAAAGGAAGGTTTCTCCCATGTAAACTATTTCTTGAAAGAAGTCAAGAGCCACCTTAACTAAGATGCAAACTGTGCTCACTGTAGATGACTTCAACTTCATCATTGCAGCTATAAACGATGTCTCGTAGTAAATCTTGTAGAAACATGAATCCAAGTAGGAGGAGATGTACAAAATAATCGAGGTTGAACTCCGAGGGGTACAATAGGCCCTTCAATCCAGTCGTGCAGTATCCACTGCGCCCCTGCCATCAGAAGAACTAGAGTTGGGAGATGAGCCAGTCCAAGTCTATAGACTAGTTGATGCGACTGAAGTTCACCTTCGTCGTGCACAGGAAGAAACAAAAAAATCCACACAGGAATTGAAGCAAGTGCAAGAAGTAGTCATAGAACAACATTGAGTTGTGGAACAGGAGAAGGTTTCTCTCCAGGCAAAGTTTGAAGAGGAGAAATCATAGATCCAACAAGAAAAATAACAGTTTCTCACAGAACAACTCAGATTCAAAGAAGCATTCAACATAGAACTTTGATCTGTGATAGGCTTAGAGCCAAGGGCAGAAGACCGAGTAGAGAATCAAGTATCACAACTCATGGAATCAATCCAACAACTACAACAAATAATAGAAGACTTAGAGCTCTGCACAGTTCCCAACACTTTGCAGGATGTGAGGGATCAGAGAGAAGCAACTGCTCGAAGAGCAGTTGAAAGAATCCAGGCCCTCGCCATGGAATGTCAAAAACTAAGTGATCGCAATGCCCAGATTTATGATCGGCTCACTGAGGATCTTGAATTGAAGGCACTGGAGTCACAACTCCAGGAGGCGAAGCAGCAAGTATAAATAGTACAGGTGTAATTGAATCCCCTGTCAGCAGTTAAGAGGATGAATTGATCCCAAGAATAGTGCACTTCTCAAAAGCAGATCCACACCATTCATAGAAAAGTCATGGAAGTGACTTATAGGCTCCAACCTATATAGGATGAGGCTTGCCAACTATTCACATATATTGAAGGCCCGGGAGCAGAGATAGAGAAAGTCGTCACTGCAGCTGAACAATGCTTACAGAGACCTGTCAACGAAGAAGTCATCCAATATTTCACCGAGCAGGAGGTCGCGACACAACAACAAGTCGAAGCAGCTCGAGCCAATATCGAGGCTTTTGAAGTAGAGCTACCCAGACCAAAGTGACTCAGGATGAGTCACAGGTGAGTGTTGGGGGTCTGTTGGCCCTTGACCAAGTTTTGAGGATCCCTGGTCATGTTTGACCTACTTTTGGGACTTCAACAAGCTGTCGAAGGTGGAGCGCGAGTTGAAGCGGATATCATGGGATCTCGTCCCATTTTTAGGGATTTTTGTGTTTTGGGCTTATGTAATGAGTATGGGGATGTTGCCCCATGGTTTTACCCATGCTTAGGCCCCTTTTTGTAATATATAAATAGATGTTATGTGATGTAAGAAAGAGATGGTAAGTGACTATTCAGTTGCAAGTTGTGCTAAGTGTAGGTAATGGTTGTAAATTCTTTGTGCATGTTGTGTGAGACTTGCAAGGCTGAGTGAAAGTGACTGTATGTAGGCTTTGTGTTGTAACATAGCTCAGGGAAGGAGGATCTAGTGAAGTGTGTATAGATCTCCTATCCTATGAAAAGTAGGATTTTGTGGATATGTGCATGTAGAAGATTGAATGAAGCTAATAAATAAGACAAAGAGTTGATGGACGTAGCCCCAGGGTGGGGGTGAACCATGTATATCTTGTGTTGTGATTGTTATGTGCTTTATAGTTGTTCTCCTATCTATGTGATTGAATGCTTAGTGCTCTAATATATTCTTAGAAGGATATGATATGATAGCTTAGTGATGAATAATGTGAATGAATGATAGATCTGATCTATGTTAGTACGCTTAGTTTTTAGATCCATTGGAACTATGTGAATACYGTGTTGATTATTTATTAGGGTTTAGATGCATTGTAGACTAAGATCGAATATTGATTAACTATAATTTCTAAGTGCTTTGTTAAGGTGTTCCAGTCACAGATCTGTGTCCCAACTAAGCTTGTAGACATCTGATTCCTTCAACCACCCATGCCTCTACCTCGGGGAGACTTCATCTGCTTCGTAGGTGTTTCCAAAAGGGTTGGTAGTTAGGGTTTTTTTGGTGCATTGTTGTAGCGTTGAACCCCGGGTCTGCCCGTGTGCCAACACCTCTCGATCATTATGAAAAGTGTCTTCTACTGCAACATACTCTATATGACTATTTGATCCTTTACTCAACAAATCGAATTCATGACAACATTCTGGATAGAGAAAGTTAGCTGAAATTTTTTCTTTGCAAAAAAAATGAAATGCAGCATGAAAATGGCTCAGTGAAGAAATACAAGCAACTCGGAGTGAGCTACACCAATATTGAATTGCTCCATCCAAATAATGTCTAAACAACTTAATCAAGACAACTTCATGTACAACTTTCAGCTTAAGCATGCACTCATGAAAGTCTAATTAAACTCAGTTGGCACTTCCCAATCCTCTCCTCTAAACCTGGGAAGGAAACCTTCCCATTCACTTCTATCAGTCTCGGGATTCAAAAAAGTAGATATATTTGTGAAATCACACAAAATGCATACCTCTGAGAAAGAATATTATCCATTTCAAACCAAAGGAGTCGCCCATAGATTCATCTATAATGAAGTTGGAGTCGCTAGGTAGAATATTGCAGTCAAGCTTGTGTCCTGCTCCTATCTACCATTAAGAGATGGATCTTATCAATGTCATTCTACCAAGGAATATTTATTTACTTCTGTCCTCCAGAACGACACCAATAATGTTAGCACTGAAAGTTACACTTTGACTGCTAAAGTGCAAGCTCAATACCCATCAACATGCTCAATATTACAAAATATAACAAGCTTGGTAGTCAGTGTTACAAAATATAACATTCTTTTACGTTATATTTTGTAATGATGACTGTATCAGCCAGTTCACAGTGAAGTTTGCAGCGCTTGACTATAGAAACCAATTTGTAGCGTCAGGCGCTGCGAAATTTCCTGTAGCTTCCAAATTAGTCTAGAAAATCCCAAAAAAACCCAAAAACCCTTCTTCAGAGTTAGGGATGCCTGTATAAATTTCATAATATGGTGTATGAGTGAAAAACTCAGTCATAGGCATCATACTTATTCAAAATCTTAAAAAATTCAAGGAACAAGAATAATCCAAAAATGAAACTTTTTAAGACATTTCAATTCACTTCATGAGTCTGGTACTACTTCTGGTGGCAACTTGGGCCAACACATTCAAATTCCTTTTGGCTAATTCTTTCTTGAAAGGATGCAAATCCATCTTTAACCCCCTAATCTGACCTTACTAGGTTATATTCTGTATGTATATTCTCTTAAGATGCATGTGGAGAGGTCTAAATATTTTAGCAATGAACTTGGCCTCTACAAGAGTCTCACAATACATACCCATGAGATCTCTTAACTTATTTTTTCCAACTAACTCTTCCCTTTTCAATTTAGCAATTTCATATTTGGCTTCTCTAAGATGTCTAGTCAGCCTTTTAAAAGTAATGTTCTCTGGAGGGGTGGTTATGTCTATAGCCACAATGTGCTTTTCAACAACCACAACTTTACCTTTTCTCTATATGGGAGCTTCCACTACGTCATATTTTTCAATACTTTCTTTCTTTGCTGATGAACTAGTGAAAGGCCTCTTAACTCTAGCTTCAGCTGTAGTAGATGGTGATGGGAAAAGTAACCTCCTTCCCTTTGTGCATGTGGCTCTAGATGATGTAATTTCTACTAATTCTGGAGTTGGTTGGGTTGAAACCTCCCTTTGTGGAGAGTGATAAAATCCTCCTTCTCCTTCTTTTTCATTTTCTACTTAATCATTTTTCACAATACCTTTGCTCTTCCTCTTATTACTTGTCTTTGTATGTACAATGCTATCAGCCTGAAGAGGGATTTGCACCTTGTATTGTGGAGTAGGAGAAACATTCAATTGAAAGTGTGTTGAGGTAATGAACTAATCCCAGTCAATTTTTTTCTTCTTTAACTCCTCCATCACAAGCATATTAATCAGCCCTGAGTGAAAAACACTTGTGTCAACTGCCTTTGACTTAGCCTGAAGTCTCTCAACCGTTTTTTAAATGCTTCTAAACAAATAGAAAGGGATATTCATGAGATATTTTCCTATGAAGTGCATCAAAACTCTAATGTGGTACTGATAAATCATATTGAACCTGCCCACACAGGTGAAATATCTTTGTATCACCCTTAGAATCTTATCAAATCCTTCAACCATGTGACTCTTGGGAACCCCCTTTGACAAATTATCTCCCTGACATTCTAGTTTAAGGAATTCTTTGGAGAAAGTTACATTTAGGTTCATGGCCTTAAACCATATTTCACTAGTATTTGGTATTTCAGTTGTTGCTGTTATGGTTTCTTCAGATACTTCTAGTTCAAGTGTCCCAACTTTGGTTTTGGTTCCATCAAAATTCAAAAAACAATCTCTAGCCACCTTAGGGTGCCCCCTCTGCATCTTCTGACATAAATTAAAACATCCCACTCTTTGGAATACTTCCTTGATCAGGATTTGAACAACAAACAACTGCATGTCATAGGGCTCAGTCCTCACAATGCCCCCTCCCTTGTGAGACTTCTTCTGCTGTGGAGTATCCATTGATGTCATAGGAAGAAAACTTAACCACCAATTCAGTGATGCAAGAGGAAAAACAGAAAGACAGAGGACTTATGGTTTGGATGGATAATCTCTTTCAAAGTTGGTTTATGCCTAAGGTTTTAGTGTTCTTCGACTATTTGACTTCCAGGTAAGAAAGGATGGATGATAGTCAAGGATATGAATGAAGACTACATAGGAAAGAATTAAGATACAAGGAGACATCTTGCTATAAAAATATTATGTCTAAAACCTCTCTATTATCTTGCAAAACTTATCATAACTTTATCAGCAAAATTATTTTCAATTTCAAAAGATAGACCTGAATCTAAAAATGGAGGTCTTGATGAAGACTAGCTAGTAAAAGGTCTGAGATAGGTGATCAATATTTCTAGGTCACTGCACAGAGTTTGTAGCACCAAAACAGGGGATTCACAACAGAGTTCGTAGCATAAGCAACAAAGGCCAAATATGGTATAGGCAAGGTGGCTTGACAACAACGTTTGTTTGAGATTTGGTAAAAAGAGGTTGAGATCACTGCAATTGGCTAAGAATCATGATAACAGGGGTAAGTAGGATAGTTGGCAGTGTGAATCACCAGTTCATGGCGCCTGAGAGAAGAAATGATAAACACAACCTTTATTTTCCTTCAACAAAGATAAAAATACTCATGGAGTACCTAGAGGCTGAGACTTGAAAATACATATGCTTGGGCCTGAAAAAATCCGTCTTCAAATTTAATTGAGAAATCCCTAGATACTTTTTTAAAAGAACATATGTGCTGAAATCAAGGAGATCATATGACAAGGCTCGTGAGTCTAATTATGGTGATGAAAGGATAATGTACTAGGAAATTCTTTGTGAATTGTCTGATGAGATGGAAGCGTACAAAAAGAGCATGATTTGACTCTCTAATGGGTAAAGGGACAAAGTGGAGGGATTTTATTACATCGTGGAAGTGATGACATGTTAGGGTGGTGGTGGCATAAGAATGTTAAAGGTAATGGCTTGTCTAATATTATCATAAAGATGAATATATAACCCAAGGGTAATAGGCCGACAATCAACACTAATTTTATTTGTGCTAAGAACCCAAAATGACTATAAGTAAGAGGGAAAAAATAAAAAAATTAAACAACACTAATGATAAAAACAAAAAACCTAAAGGATGAATTGACCCAATCAATTTCATGTTTTGTAATGGCTTGTCTAATATTATCATAAAGATGAATATATAACCCAAGGGTAATAGGCCGACAATCAACACTAATTTTATTTGTGCTAAGAACCCAAAATGACTATAAGTAAGAGGGAAAAAATAAAAAAATTAAACAACACTAATGATAAAAACAAAAAACCTAAAGGATGAATTGACAAAAAATCTTGCTTGATCTTTTGTTTATGGCCCTGTGCTTTATCAAGGCGGTGCTCCTTGGTCTGTTGTACTTCTACTAGCTGGTGCATCCTTCTAACCATATCATCTGGTTCTCCTTATTGATCATGAAGGAACTTTTCCATAGGCAAGGAAAGTTGAGTAGGAAAAATAGCTTCAATCCCATAAACAAGATGAAAGGGGGAAATACCAAGTGATCTTTTTGTAGTGACTCTATCATCCCATGGGGAAAGTTTCAGCTTTGAGTCCCATGCTTTCTTATTGTCCTCCAATAACTTCTTGATAATATTTACAAGGCTCTTGTTAGAAGATTCTGCTAAACCATTTCCTTGGGGGTAATAAGGGGTAGAATGAACTAGTTGAATCCCATACTTCTCACAAAATTTCACCAATGGTTTAGCTTTGAAGGATGCAACATTATCAGTAACAATCTTTCTTGGAAAACCAAACTTTGACATAATATCTTCAAGAAATCCAATAATTATCTTGTGTGAGGTGCTCCTTGTAGGAACGAATTCTATCCATTTGGTGAAATAGTCAGTGGCAGTCAAAATCCATCGATATTGACCACTTGAAGCTGGATGAATTTCCCCAATGAAGTCGAGTTCCCGCTACTAGAAAGGACCAGAAACCACCACACACTTCAGAGTCAAAGATTTCAGTTAATGTTTTCCTAAAACTTCTGACTTTTATCACATGCCCTAATCTTTTCACAAACATCAGTAAAAAGGCTAGGCCAAAAATAGCTAGCTCTGAGGATCTTATATCATGTGGTCCTCCAAAAATTATGACCCCCACACAAGTTGTCATGAAAATCAGTCATGGTATTTTGAGCCTCCATTGGATATAGACATATCAATAGAACCCCTAGAGGATATTTCCAATATAGTATGTGATCAATGAGACAATATATGATTACCTTTAGTTTCAAATCTCTCACCTTGTTCTTCTCCAAACCATCAGGAAGCTGCAACATTTTCAAGAAATAAATAATTTCTTTGTACCAAGTGCATTCCTCCAATTTGGGATTAGTATGTGATATTTTCACAGAGATATCAATTTTTTTATTTTCAGAGTTTAGGTTCATGAAATTAACCCCTATTGCTTTGCAATTTGATTCAGCCAGCAATCTAGCTAAACATTTCCCTTTCACCAACTTAGTAGGCTTCATTTCAAGGTCAAACTCCATAATTTTGGAAATCCACTTGCTCCTCTTTCCATCTATGTCAGGATGGATTAGTATTTCCTTCACAAAGGTTGATGGGACATGTTGACATGAAGTTTAAATTTTTCTACCCTTTAAAACTGAAGCTTCATCTTTTCCTAAGGCATGGAGCCACCCTTAGTCCAAAAAAGGGAGTCAGAATCTTCCATTCCTTTTTGGGTTTCGAGATTCGGTTTTTCTCGAGGTATGATCTTCAACCATCCCAATTTCCTGGTGCCGAAATCTCGAAACCGTTTAACATATTAAAAAAAAAAAAAAATGTTACATTTTTCGTCATTTTCCACAAAGTACTCTTTAATGCGTAATTAATTAAACTCCTAAATGCAATCATCTTTCCCTTAATCTTTCACGATTCAGGTTTCTTTCTACTAAATCATTTTTGAACTCTCAACCTCTGAACTCCCGATCCTCGATTTTCCGAAAAGTAAAAAAGTAATTAATCATTAATCTTGATTAATTAAAGAATTAATACGAATGATTAGTGCCTCACTAATCCAATCGCAATTTCGTGATACGGGGTTTTCTTATGACGTATCTCCTAACAATAGGATCCCCGAAGTTCTGAAAGGGGAAATCACTTTTTCTTTAAACTAAGTCTAAGATTAAGGTTAAGTTGTTTTCAAAACAGGATTAGTGATAACTAAGCTGCCTTTCGCATTTCGGGAATTGAGGAAGACAACGATTTTCGAAACTCCAGTTTTGAAATCGCTGATATACGACAGTATTAATAACGGATAAATGAAGATATTTTTTGACGCGAAAGCTTATCTCCAGGCATATATTTCCATTAAAGAATTCATTTTCCATCGCCTATATCAGTACGCTCATTATAACACAAATTAAGGGTTAATAAAGGTCCTGTGTTTCGAACTTCATTCTTATCCTTTACATATATATCAAGTCGCATTTATCCAATTTTATACATATTTCCTCTGCAAATAGGTTTCTGGTCCAGTGAAAACATCATGGCACCTAAGAAGTCACCCAAGAAAAGCGAATAAGTTGCAGAAAGCTCGCGTCCAGACACAGACGTTATATCTAATACAATACCGCATGCCATTGATACCATCAAATCCTAGAGGCATATTTTTGAAACTCTGGATTTTGAAATTAATAATTTCCCTCATGTTGCCGACAACAAACTCCGAGACATAGCAGAGTCTAAGCTTCAAAAAGTAGCTACACGGTCGCGACTCATGACTTATAACGACATGATCAATTGGGACTTAGACTGAACAGACGTGCATACGAGAAGCATTTTGGACAACCAAGGGGTCATCATTGGCTCTTTCAGACTAGAGCATATACAAGTAATGTATAAACTGTCTCCCAGTCCCAAGTATATTTATAATAAATATTTTGTGAGTGATTTTCAAAATAAAGAATGTTTTGAGTCAGACCAAACATATCCTGGCATAATCAAAGACTGGTGGAGACACGAAGAAAAATTTAGGGCCAACACCCATGTTATTTACACCAAAGCCTCATTAAATGAGTATATGGTATATGTGGCAATGATGTTATGTAGAATTTTTGGGAAGAAAAGTCCTACCCATTTCCTTGCAGAATGGGTACGTCTTTTGCATAAGGAAGCAAAAGGTTATAACTTCAATTGGAATATGATTTTATCCGATAACATAGCGAAGGAGGTCATGGAATATCAGACTGCAAGATCCAAAGGCCGACCAGTAGCCTTTTATATGTCTGCATACACCATGGATGCTATATGCTTCACAAATCCTTTCCCTTTGATGAATTGGAGTTGGAATCTGACTTACCCATAACCTATTCATGAATATCATTCTAAAATTTGGGAAGAAAATGCCAAGGACTCATTCTATGAAATCTGGCATTTTGTGGTGATACCACTACATCAGATGTTGTACGGCTGTGCACTTCCCCGCATTTTAGAGTTGGTCATAGGAAGCCTCAAGGCAATTGCTGACTGGTTTATAGAGGAGAATTTCTCCTACATTAGATTTTTCGGATGTTCAATCCCTCCACATGCACTCCCAAAATTCCTCCCTGGCAGACTGGTGTGTAGGGAGGTATCTCATCAAATAGTAACAGGTGGAATTTGGATAGAACTAAAGATGACTCAAAATAAGCCTTGGTCGATTTTTCCCGTTCAGATTGGGAAATTTTCACTACTCAACTTGGGTCATTCCAAAGTTGAAGCGGTAGCACTGGAGGAGGTTAAATTGGTAGACCTCAAACACAGGAAGCACGACCCTTACTAGTTAGTGGGAAAACACATGGCCCACTTTAATATGAAGGATTATGAACATGAGAAGTCCCCTTGTGATGACATATTCAAAGGGACTAGGACTTATGAGGAGGTGTTAGAGAGGGTAAAGACACTGTCGTTTGACTTGTAATCTAGTTTTCAGACCTTCTAGAAGCATAGACGGAGTGATATGCCCAAAGTACTGCAAGGAGAAGCAATCACCCTTCCCGAGGAACAAGAAGATACTCCTCTAGGCTTTAGACAAGAAGCACAAGATAAAGTAAATCCCGAAGAAATTCCACAGGAGACAGAAAGGTCTTCACAAAACAAAGAGGCCTTACAAATAGAAAATCCAGAGATGGAAATAGAGAGGAGGTCTGGGACACCTCCTGAGTCTAGTAAGTCCACTCCCCCTTCATCACCTACTGTTGATGCCAATATACATAAGACCATAGGATAAATAAGATCTGCAGAACTAGGAAGTCCCATAGATTCCTTAACCCCTTTACAGTCCACCTTTCGACTCCCATAGATGGGAGCCATATACATTAGTGATCTCACCCCTATCTCCAGAGATGAGATCCCTCCTTTAGATTATTTTTTTAGCAAAAAGAGGAAGGTTGTTCTAAAACAATAGATGTATAAGAAAGAGGGGGGTATGGTGAAGAAGCATAGGGTCTTGGTAGATGGCTAGAATTTGGAAGAGGAGGATTTCTCTACAGAGGTAGCAGGCTCCATGGGAGCCATGGAAACATCAAACCTTTTTACTATGGAAAACATGAGAATAAGGATAAAGAAGAGTAACCACATAATATCTCAATTGCAAGACCAGTTAAAGAATGCTGAGAAAAACATTAGAGAAGAGGTGAATAAAATCTTGGAGCAGGCCAGAGCTGTTGAAAGGCAAGAAATTCAATCACTCAAATCAAGCCTGGATGAAATGAACCATAGTATACAAGCAAGTCAAGTGCAGGTTACTCAGCAAAAGGAGCTTGTAAAGCAGATATAGGTTAAGTTAAATTTGACAAAAGGCCAGGTTGTAGACTTAAAGGCTTTCCAGACCATCTCAATGGAAGCACATACAAAGATAGAAGCCGAGTAGTAGAAATTGATCTCCAAGATAGAGATCATCCATAATTACTTTCAAGAGGTAAGAAAATCCCTTGATAATATTATTTTACTAGAAAAGGAGGTTAGAGTAGCAAGGAATACCTTCCATAAAGAAATTGCATGTTCAGGAAACAAAGAGATGTCGAAAAATATAAATCTTTCTGTCATGGAACAGATAAGAGGAGACCTCATGCTCAAGGTATGGGAAACAGGCATATCCGAAAACAAGAAGATAGTCAAAGAAATCAAAGACGACTGTGAGGAAATCTTTGATTCTTTGGATAAGAAAGCATTAGTTATTGAAATAAATGGTTGCTCTGAGCTACTGGGGCAGATAAACATTGTAAACAACAGTTGAACTACAAAGAGAGCCTTAAGGAGATTCAAGCGGAAATTTCACAGATGAAGGAAATCGATGCCAGCCTAATAGACATATGGTTGGTATAGCCCAATTTAAAGTTGCAAGTGATCAAGTTTATCGATAAAGGTTTTGAAGACTAGTTTCCAAAGGTCCAAAGAAAGTTTTGTTTGTTTGAAACTAAGGATCTTCCGACACGTCCTAGAATTTTTTTTTGTTTTCTGGAGAAATGTATTGAATGTATCGCATCAAAGGAGGGAGAGACTTCAACTAAACAGTGAAGTATCATTTGAAAGCTTATACTTTTGAAATGATAGACAAACAAAATTTAATCATGCAATGGTTAAGGTTGCAGTTTTGTAACTATTTTTCTCCTAAAAAGTAGGATATTGCTAACCATCAAGTATTGATGACCTTGTATAAATACAAGGAGAGAAGACTGAAATAATGCTTTTTTTCTTTCTCTAAAAAGGAATTTTGATGAAGTAATTTTCAAGAGACTCTGAATTAATACAAATGCAGATGGAAGATTCCAGATTTTGTCAAGTCTGATTTATGTGTTCCCCTGTCTTTTCATCTTTCCTTCATATATCTAATTGATGAATGCTTGGCTACAATTTAGTACAACCTCTACTGTGGAAATTATTATTCTTGTTATTTAAATCATTTACAGTTTTTCCTCTGTATCGGTTATCAACATATATAAGACCTGTGAATGTTTAGATTTCAATATCATATGCTTCATTAATATTTTTCTAGTTTTCATAGTGTTATGTTACAACGTGATATTCCTCTTCAATCGATGCCTCACCTTGTTAATAAATTTATGTTTTTCTTCATATCATGCATGTTTCCTTTCCTTTAAATTTAACTTAGATACAAGAAACGACCTTTAATTTAGTCATTCTATTAATTCATGTTTTAAAATTATTCTCTTTACATTGCGAAATAGAGACAATGAAGCCTATAAAGAAAACACATAATTGTATCTCTTTTACCTTTATCCTTCATGACAATACCAGTTTTAAGGCAGCCTAACATCGAACCTAGTCTTTCAGATCAAACCATCATCGCCCTAAATTTATTTAACACTATATTACAAACAAAAAATAACTGGGTTGAGTTAGAACGTTCATGGGAAGCAATTGAGAGAGATATCAGTATTCAAGAAAACTGGGAATTTCGACAGAGACAACTGAGAAACCAACTATAGTCCTCACATTTTTATCATTGATTTTTTCTATCCTCAACTTCCTCTATCTTTTTAGATGCCTTGAAAGTATACTTTAGAGCCTTAAAGTGTAAACTCAGGAACAACATCTTTTTGGCGCCATTGTTGAGGAGCGGAGAAACGAAGCTTTTTCCCTGGGAAGAACGACATTGACACTTTCCTTCTTTGATAGTAAACAAAGTTTGAAAAACTTATAAGGATACCTTTATCTTTCACTTGGTGACTCCACATTGTTTAAGCTGGATCTTAACCAGAAGAACACCAGGAAGAATCCAGACAACAAGAAGATTTCGCCTTTTTCCGACCTAGAAAAAATTCTAAAATCAAGAAGATACTTTCAGCAGACTGCCTCATCGATAAATAAAAATTATCAACCTAAATTTACACAGTCTGACTCTGAATATCAACATGATGAATCAAGTATTCCACCCCCTTACAGGGAATACTCTGTTGATAAAGTTACAACCCCTGAATCAAATTTGGTTCTGCCTATTTTTAAAACCGAAGCTTTCTCAGTAATTTCCCACACTAATAGAGAACGGAGATCTACCTCACTTCCTGTGGTGACTGACTCTCCCTCGCTTCTTGAGGTTCGATTTCCCACCTCTCAAAACTGAAAAATTTATCCTATATATCTCGACTCAACTTCTGTTGATTCTCCTATATTTTCACCCTGCGATTCTGAAGGAACCAGTCCACATTCCCCAAGCTCCTTTTTCTCAAGTTTCCTCTTCGTCGATAACCGATTTCTTGAAACCCTTCCTTCTAATCCCCAAATTTTAACTGTTAAATCCACAATCGTCGCGGCTAGAGGAGGTGGGGCAGGAAGTGTTGTCGCAGGTGGTCCATGAGGAGGAGAAGGTTGCCAAGTACCACCTCCTCAGATATTTACAAAGGTTGCTGCAAGATATTCCCCTCTGGTTCTACCAGTCCCTCTCTACGATTTACCAGAAAATTACATGAAAAAACTGCCCAAGTTCATGGGAGGGGGCGATTTAACGGCAACTGAACACATAAATTTTTTCGATCAATTCGTTGACATTCTTGGATTGGAACATGAAGATGTTTACTCCAAACTCTTGGTTCAAACTTTTGAAGGTCAAGTAAGAACCTGGTTTCGAAGCCTAGCAGTTGGATCTATATCGTCATATGATGAACTTGAAAACACTTTTATCAGACAGTGGGGTGATCGAAAAGACCATATTTATTATCTAAGCGAATTTGGGGCTCTTCGAAAGAAAAACTTTGAATCAGTTCTTGAGTTTACCCAACAATTCAATAAATTGTACAAGAAGATCCCAACTGAGGTCAAACCCTCACAACCTGCAGTGAAAGTGACTTTCGTTGGATCTTTTGACCCCGACTTCTCCCTATTATTAAGGGAGAGAAGATCATTAGATCTTACCAAGATGCAAGATGATGCCTTGGAAATCAAATCTAACATGATGGCATCAGGGAAGCCGAAAACCAAATTTGATACTGGAAACAAAGAAATCAAGAGATACAGGGAGCAAGGAGGACCCTTTGGATCAGGAAGATGTTCAGAATATAAAGTGGATGATATGGCTAGAATCATCAAAGAACTGTCAAATAAAATATCGAGAATGAAACTAGATCAAGCTAAGAATGAACATTACCCCAGAAAGTAGTTCAGGAAGAAACCTAATCCTCAAAACCACCAAAAACAAATTAAGAATGAAGATAAAAAAATCCAAACCCCTTTTAAAAGAGAAAACTTTATAAGAGGACAAGATGTGGAGGATTTTGAGGAGTTAGAAGAGGATATGAACAATCTTGGCGATGACTGCTGACAACCCTATATAACAAAACAAGATTACGAAAAGTATTTGACTACAGAGTATAGGACTGAGAGTAACAAGAAAAACAGTGTTTTGAAAGATTCGACCTATCAGGGAATAGCGGATTGTATAGTGGCCGAGCTCCACTAGAAGTACAACCTAAGACCTATAAACGGGGTTTTCATAACCGCTCCAGTTAAAAAGATATTTCCTCGGGTTGAAACTGACAAAGCAGTTTCAAAAATCATTGAAAAACAAATTGAAGGGACTAAGACCACTAACATATAGTCTATTAAAACAAAGACAATGGAAACACCACCCTTACGCACGCAGAAACTAGACACCCTTGTTACCGAAACGAAGGCACCTCAACCAAGGAAGGCTGAAAAGAAAGGGTTGGAGACTCAAACCATGGAAATTGACAAAACCATTGGAAGTTTTAATCTATAGAATGCAATCAATAAGATGAAAATCCCTATTCCCCTTGTCGAACTCGCCAAAAACCCGATATACCGAAAATGAATTGCTAAAATGACTAGTTTTTTCAAAAAATGAAATTCAAGCCGATGTTATTAACTTAGAAGATGATAAGCCTAACATGATTTTCAGTCCACACTTCAAAGGTGCCAGAGACATTGTTTCCCCTTTCTACATCACTTTGATTGTTTTCGACCATTTTCTCCATAACTACATGTTAGATTCTAGGGCCTCTCATAATGTGATGCCTAAAGAAATCATGGACAGACTCGCCCTTGAAATCACCAGGCCTTATGGATATTTATATTCATTTGATTCGAGGAAATTCAAGTGTATAGGAATGATAAAGGACTTAGTTTTAAACCTTTCACAGGAACCTACAAAAAGCGTTTTAATGGATGTGGTTGTAGCAGATATACCCCCAAAATATGGCATGCTCTTGTCCTAGTCCTGGGGTGATAAAATTGGAGGTTCCCTTCAACTTTATATGATGTACGCAACAATTCCAGTTTTCGGAGGACAATTCACGCGATTGTATAGGGAAACCATGTTAGCATTTATGGTTAGTGACCCTCTCAGGCCAAATAATTATCCTGTATATATTGTTGATCAAGATTTAGGTAATTCTATATTATCTATAGATGATGATGTTGATGCATGTATAGAAGAAAGTTGTACAAGAAATAAAAAAGAAAAAGAACAAATAGAACAGGATGAATATAGCACTGGTGTTTGGAAAATGTTTTTTTATGGTGCCTCATCTTATCTTGGAGCTAGGGCTGGAGTAATTTTTGTGGCACCTAATAACCAATTCGTTATCCCTTTCTCTTATAGGCTACAATGGAACATTGACCACACTAATAACGTATGTGAGTATGAATCTCTAGTGTTAGGGTTAGAGGCCGCTAGGAGAATGAAAATTAAAAACTTGGAAGTTTTTGGTGATGCATAGTTGATCGTGAAACAGGTTAATCATCAGTACCAGGCCAAACATCCTAGGTTAAGGTCATATAGAAATTGTGTTTGGGACCTAATCGAAAATTTTTTCTCCTCTGTTAATATTCACTTCATTCCGAGAACAAAAACTCAATAGGCGGATGCTTTAGCCAAAGCTGCTTCAACTTTCACACCTCCCACTTCTTTCAAACTAAAATATCATATACAAATGAGACATAGGCCTTCCATACTCAATAACATACAACATTGGAAAGTCTTTGAGGATGATGAACAACTCTGAATTTTTTTAGAAATAGTAGACGAGTTTGTCACAACACATGCTGACCAAGAGAACCAGAATGATCCTATTTGGATCATGCAGGAAGAGGAAGACCCCCAAGAGTTCCAAGATAAAATCGCTAGTCACCGTATCCTTGTTTTAAAAAATAATCAGATACCCAAGGGCCTGATTCCCTTAGAAAGGCTCTTTAATCATGATGACATCCCTTTGAATACTACCTTACAGCCTCAGTCGGAAGAGGTAGAAGATTGCAATATAGGTACCAAAGAGAGTCCTAGATTAGTTAAAGTATCCAGGTACCTGTCTCCCGAAATCAAGAGTAAATATGTTGAGTTACTTAAAAAATACAAAGATGTTTTTTCCTGGTCTTATGACAAGTTGAGAACTTATGATACGACTATCATGGAACATAAAATTCCATTAAAACCAGGCATCAAACCTTTTAGGCAGAAACTCGGGATGATTAACCCTATCTTATTATCGGTGATAGAAAAAGAAGTCAAAAAACTCCTAGATGTTAAAATCATAGTTCCACTGAGATACTCTGAGTGGGTAGTTAATTTAGTCCCAGTGAGAAAGAAAAACGACGAGATCAGACTGTGTGGCGATTTCAGAAACCTGAATCGATCATCACTCAAAGACAATTACCCATTACCTAAGATGGATCATGTTTTAGAAAAAGTAGTTGGAGCTAATAGAATGTCTATGATTGATGGTTTTTCAAGTTACAATCAGATCGCAATACATCGGGACGATAACGAAAAAACTGCTTTCACTATCCCTTGGGGCACTTTTATGTATGATAAAATGCCTTTTGTTTAATGAATGCAGGGGCAACTTTTCAGGGAGCCATGGATATCTCTTTCGTGGGTGAAAGAGATAAGTTCATTGTTATCTATCTTGATGACCTGACTGTGTTCTCTAAATCTGATGCAGAACATCTAATTCACTTTAAACAAACCTTTGAGAAATGTCAAAAATATGGTTTGTCACTCAATCCCAAGAAATCTCATTTTACAATGCAAGAAGGTAAACTCTTGGGCCATATTGTGTCTAAAGATGGAATCAAAATCAATCCAAAAAGGGTTGAGGCAATATATACTATAAATTTTCCTAGAAATGTAAAAGAAATTCAGTCTTTTTTAGAAAAAAAAAAATCTTGAGGAGATTCATCCCTAACTTTACTGAAATCGTAAAATTGATAACAGATATGCTCAAAAAGGAAAATGAGGTGAGATGGAACAGCGAAGCCAAAGCGTCATTTCAACGCATCAAGAAAGTAATAAGCGAAGCACCATTCTTGGCAAGCCCAAATTACACAAAAGAGTTTTTGATATTTTCTTTTGCTTCAGAACATACTATCACAGCTATATTGTTACAAAAAAATGAGGAAAGTTTTGAGTGGCCTATTGTGTTGTTTAGAAAAAGTCTCAGAGATGCTGAGTTCAAATATGATATATTGGAGAAACATGCCTATGCAATGGTGAAAGATCTCAAGGCTTTCAGAACTTAATTGTTGCACTCAAAGATCATTTCTTATGTACCCTCTAGCTCTGTTAAAGATATCTTGGTGCAACCAGACAACAACGAAAGAAGAGGCAGGTGGTTAGCTAAGAGCCAGGAGTTTGACCTAGAAGTCAAACCAACTAAAATTATCAAAGGTCAGGGTTTGGCCAAATTGCTTTCCGAATCGAATTTAAAATCACTTGGGATAAATCAGCTGCAAGAGAATGAGGGATTTCTATAAATATACGATATTGATGTCACTGCACCTACAACCAAAATTCAAGACAATTTTTCTACTTCAGCCTGGTATCACTACATCGTCCATTAACTACTTACGTTTCAACGTCCTAGTGAGTTAACCCCATCTAAATCTAGGATGCTAAAGTTACATGTTATAAAATATTGTGTCATAGATGCTAAATTATATTGGAAAGACCCCTTGGGTTTCCTACTGAGGTGTTTAGTCGAAACTGAAACAGAAGGGGTTATGGATGAATTTCATGTCGGAGTGTGTGGAGGACATCATGCATGGTCAGAAAAAACTTATAAAATCTTAAGAGTTGGATATTACTAGCCCAAATTGTTCACATAGGTGAACACAAAAGTCCGAAATTGTGTCCCTTGTCAGTTGTTCACAGGCAAGCAGAAGGCCCAACTTTGCCCCTTATTCTAGTTAAAACCAAAGCCCCGTTTCAGCCATGGGGACTTGATTTCATTGGATAAATTCATTCACACTCCAGCGCACAACACAAATGGATCCTAATTGCTACTGATTATTTCACTAAATGGGTGGAAGCTATACCCACAAGAAATGCAACTGATTAGGTAGTAATCAGTTTTTTGGAAGATAATATTTTATCTAGGTTTGGTTGTCCTCGAAAGATAGTCACTGATAACGCAAAAGAATTTAAGTCAATGGCCATGATAAATTTTTTCCAAAAATATAACATCGTACTAGGACACTCCACATCTTACTATCCACAAGGTAATGGTCTGGCTGAATCATCCAACAAAAGCCTGATTACCGTGATAAAAAAGGTTTTGACTGAAAACAAGAAAGCGTGGCATATCCATTTAAAATGTGCTCTATGGGCCAACAAAATAAGTACTAAAAGATCAATTGGGATTTCCCCTTTCCAGATGGTATATGGAACTGATGTCATTTTACCAATAAACCTTGCTCTGCCAGTAATGAAACTCTGGCATGATTCAAATGACGAAACCAATGACGTTACCAGAAGGATAAACCAGTTGGTCAAAGTTCAGCAAAATAGGGCTGAAGTAAATGAAAGGTTGCAAAGATATCAGGATAAAATGAAGGCCTTATTCGATCAGAAAGCTAAAGATAGAGAATTCCTCCCTGACGATTCGGTCCTTAAATGGGAAGCCAGGAAAGAAGACGTTGGAAAACATGGCAAATTCGATCCGATCTAGTCTGGCCCATATAGGATTTCGGCCTTTTAAGGAAAAAATGCTTGGTTATTAGAAAACCTAGATGGAGAAATTCTCAATGCCCATGTAAATGGGCGACATCTAAAACACTTCACGCAATAATGTATTTCTAAATCCTCATTGTACATACCGGTTTATTTTCATGTTTTTTGTATAGATTCCATAATA
>SNQJ01S0023059.1:155953-171118 GCA_010110895.2 Picea sitchensis
TCATTCATGACGTTTCCTAATGATTATAATGTTATGTTATTCGCAGGGAAAATTTCTCACGAAATAGTGGACTTGAGGTACTGAAAGGTGACATGCGCAGATATTCCTATCAAGTATCTCACAATGAAAAAGGTAATGAACGAGTAATATTTGGGTTGGAAATATAGGAGCTAATAAAGGTATGAAATCCCATTTTAAAATTCGGGATAAAAATCTTAAGAAGTACGAATGAATAAATCATTGATTCATTTTTGTCGAAATAATAATAATAATAATAAAAAAAACTCAATCAAAGAAGTTCTTGAAGTAATAAAAAGGGGACTTAAGAAAAGGTCATAAAAGCTAATTAAGAAAATATCTAAGAACAGTCATATGAACAATAGTTTTTCTAAAGCCCCCTTTACCCTCCCCTTGACCAAAGTAAATCCTTTTCCCACCTGTCCAGGGATGTCTAATCATAAAGTTTCCTGAGAACAGAGGGGTCTCACTTTGGTCGTGAAAACTCTCGAACAAACTTTCAAGAAAAGAGAGTAGGTTGTGTTTTTAATTCTTTGACTTTAGATGGATCAGAAACATGTCTAGGTTAATCCTAACCTTATTAGTTATCCTAACAGGAATAACTGATCGATTTTGCTCAAGGAAGTTCCCTAGAATAGATGTCAAAGGGTTCCCCTTAAGAATTTTCCTGAAGCTCGTGATTTTTGAAGGAAGGTGAGAAGTTTAACCCAGAGCTATTTAAATGAGTTGACAGACTTTGTCGTTAAAAAAAAAAGGAAACAGATATCTTCCCGAGTGTATTGTATACTCATTGATTGCCCCCACTTCAAAAAACTGAATAAAGATAGATGGTGAAAGGAAATTCAATATTGATTTCCCCCATCTAGTACAAAGAGATGAAGAAAGGAAATTCATTATATTGATTACCCTCATCTCAGCATTTAAATACTTGGAAACAATGAAGTGGTGAAAGGAAATTCAATGTGGGAAGTTGGATAACTTCACTGGGGTACTGAACAGGCTCGCTGGCAGTGAAGCAATATCCTTATATCTGATAAAAGTTGGTATACATGAGTTACAAGATGATTTGGTAATTTCTCTTCTTTTCGGCTGGATTTTCATCATAGGTTTCTGGGATCTCCTTACTGGACACAGCACAAATACTTACCTTGATGCAAACAGAATCACGTGAAACCTGATAGGATGGTTGATTTGGTTTTGATTATCTTACACATATTTGAGGTCAGTTTCAGGAGAAGAAATATGTTGAAAACCCGGCTCGAGATAGTCATAATTTTTGTTTTTGAAGAGTTTTTCAAGATTAACGTTGAGACCCTAATCTTGTTCGGTTTTTCTCCGAATCTGTTTCACAGAGCCGAATCATTGACTCCATTACCCAACGAAGACACTTGGTCTACATGTTCTTCTCATCCCACAAGGAGACACGATCCCTAAATGGAGCCTAATGTTGACACAAAGTTTAAATTTTTCTACCCTTTAGAACTGAAGCTTCATCTTTTCCTAAGTCATGGAGTCGCCCTTAGTCCAAAAAAGGGAGCCAGAGTCTTTCGTTCCTTTTTGGGTTTAGAGATTCAGTTTTTCTTGAGGTATGATCTTCAACCATCCTAATTTCCCGGTTCCGAAATCTCGAAACCATTTAACATTTTAAAAAATAAAAAAATAAAAAGGGGGGAAAAATAAATGTTACATTTTCCGTCGTTTTCCACAAATTACTCTTTAATCTATAATTAATTAAACTCCTAAACGCAATCATCTTTCCATTAATCTTTTGCGATTCGGGTTTCTTTCTACTAAAGCATTTTCAAACTCTCAACCTTCGAACTCCCAATCCTCGATTTTCCAAAAAGTAAAAAAGTAATTAATCATTAATCTTGATTAATTAAAGCATTAATACGAATGATTAGCGCCTCACTAATCCCATTGCAATTTCACGATCCGGGGTTTTCTTATGACATATCTCCTGACAACAGGATCCTCGAAGTTTCGAAAGGCAAAATCACGTTTTCTTTAAACTAAGTCTAAGATTAAGGTTAAGTTGTTTTCAAAACAAGATCAGTGATAACTAAGTTGCCTTTCGCATTTCGAGAATTGAGGAAGACAGTGATTTTCGAAACTCCAGTTTTGAAATTGCCGATATATGGCAGTATTAATAACAGATGAATGAAGATATTTTTTTATGTGAAAGCGTATCTCCAGGCATATATTTCCATTAAAGCATTAATTTTCCATCGCCTGTGTCAGTATGCTCGTTATAACACAAATTAAGGGTTAATAAAGGTCCTATGTTTCGAACTTCATTCTTATCCTTTACATCTGTAGCAAGTCGCATTTATCCAGTTTTATACATATTTCCTCTGTAAACAGGTTTCTGGTCCAGTGTAAACATTATGGCACCTAAGAAGGCACCCAAAAAAGCAAAGAAGTTGCAGAAAGCTCGCATCCAGATGGAGACTTTATATCTAATACAATACTACATGCCATCGATACCATCAAATCCTGGAGGCAGATTTTTGAAACTATGGATTATGAAATTAAGAATTTCCCTCATGTCGTCAACAATAAACTCCGAGACATAGCAGATTCTGAGCTTCACAAAGTAGCTACATGGTCCCGACTCAAGACTTATAACGACATGATCAGTTCGGCCTTAGAGAGAACACACGTGCAGATGAGAAGCATTCTGGACAGCTGAGGGGTCGTCATTGGCTCTTTCATACCACAACATATACAAGTAATGTATAAACTGTCTCCCAGTCCCAAGTATATTTATAATAAATATTTTGTGAGTGATTTTCAAAAGAAAGAACGTTTTGAGTCAGACCAAACATATCCTAGCATAATCAAAGACTGGTGGAGACACAAAGCAAAAATCAGGGCCGACACCCATGGTATTTACACCATAGCCTCATTAAATGAGTATATGGTCTATGTGGAGATGATGTTATGTAGACTTTTCGTGAAGAAAAGTCCTACCCATTTCCCTGCAGAATGGGTACCTTATTTGCACGAGGAAGCAGAAGGTTACAGCTTCAATTGGAATAAGATTTTATCCGATAACATAGTGAAGGAGGTCATGGAATATCAGACTGCAAGATCCAAAGGCCGACCAATATCCTTTTATATGTCTTCATACATCATGGATGCTATATGCTTCACAACGCCTTTCCCTTTGATGAATTGGAGATGGAATCCGACTTACTCAGAACCTATTCATGAATATCATTCTAAACTTTGGGAAGAAAACACCAAGGACTCATTCTATGAAATCTGTCATTTCATGGTGATACCACTACATCAGATGTTGTATGGCTATACACCTCCCCGCATTTCAGAATTGGTCACAAGAATCCTCAAGGAAGTTGCTTAATGGTTTATAGAGGAGAACTTCTCCTACATCATAGTTTTCGGATGTTCAATCCCTCCACACACACTCCCAAAATTACTCCCTGGTAGACTAGTGTGCAGGGAGGTAGCTCATCCAATAGTAACAGGTGGAATTGGGATAGAACTAATGACGGCTCAAAAGAAGTCTTGGCCATTTTTTCCCATTCAGATTGGGAAATGTTCACTACTCAACTTGGGGCATTCCAAAGTTGAAGCGACAACATTGGAGGAGGTCAAATTGGTATACCTCGAACACAAGAAGCATGACCTTTACCAGTTAGTGGGAAAACACATGGCCCACTGTAATATGAAGGCTTATGAACATGAGAAGTCCCCTTGTGATGACATGTTCAAAGGGAATAGGAATTATGAGGAGGTGTTAGAGAGGGTACAGACACTACCGTCTGACTTGCAAGATAGTTTTAAGACCTTCCAGATGCATAGAGGGAGTGGTTTGCCCAAAGTACTGCAAGAAGAAGAAATCACCCTTCCTCAGGAACAAGAAGATACTCCTCTAGGCTTCAGACAAGAAGCACAAGATAAATTCAATCCCAAAGAAATTCCACAGGAGACTAAAAGGTCTTCGCAAAATGAAGAGGCCTTATAGATAGAAAATCTAGAGACGGAAACAGAGAGGAGGTCTGGGACACCTCGCGAGTCCAGTAAGTCCACTCCCCCTTCATCACATGTTGTTGATGTCAATATACCTAAGGCCATAGGAGAAATAAGATCTACAGAGCTAGGAACTCCCATAGATTCATTAACCCCTTTACAGTCCACCTTTGGACTCCCACAGATGGGAGCCATATATGTTAGTGATCTCACCCCTATCTCCAGAGATGAGAACCCTC
Source organism: Picea sitchensis (assembly GCA_010110895.2). NCBI lineage: Eukaryota > Viridiplantae > Streptophyta > Pinopsida > Pinales > Pinaceae > Picea > Picea sitchensis. The sequence goes on from SNQJ01S0023059.1 coordinate 160,207, forward strand.
CTTCAGATTATTTTTTCAGAAAAAAGAGGAAGGTTGTTATAAAACAAGAGATGTATAAGAAAGAGGGGGGTATGGTGAAGAAGCATAGGGTCTTGGTAGATGGAGATAATTTGGAAGAGGAGGATTTCGCTACAGAGGTAGCAGGCTCCATGGGATCCATGGCAACAACAAACCTTTTTACTATGGAAAACATGAGAACAAGGATAAAGAAGAGTAACCACATAATAGCTCAATTGCAAGAACAGTTAAATAATGTTGAGAAAAACATTAGAGAAGAGGTGAAGAAAAGATTGGAGTAGGTCAAAGCTGTTGAAAGGCAAGAAATTCAATCACTCAAATCAAGCCTGGATGAAATGAACCAAAGAATACAAGCAAGTCAGGTGCAGGTTACTCAGCAAAATGAGCTTGTAAAACAGCTACAGGTTAAGTTAAATTTGACAGAAGGTCGGGTTGTAGACTTAAAGGATTTCCAGACTGTCTCGCTGGAAGCACATACAAATATAGAAGTTGAGCAACAAAAATTGATCTCCAAAATAGAGATCATCCAAAATTACTTTCAAGAGGTAAGCAAATCCCTTGATAATATTGTTTTACTGGAAAAGGAGGTTAAAGTAGGAAGGAATAACTTCCAAAAAATAGTTGCACGTTCAGGAAATGGAGAGATGTCGAAAAATCTAAATCTTTCTATCACGGAACAGATAAGAGGAGACATCATGCTCAAGGTATGGGAAACAAACATATCCAAAAACAAGAATATAGTCAAAAAAATCAAAGACGACTGTGAGGGAATCTTTGATTCTTTGGATAAGCAAGTGTTAGGTATTGAAAGAAATGATTCCTCTGAGCTACTGGGGAAGATAAACATTGTGAAACAACAGTTGAACTACAAAGAGAGCTTGAAGGAGATTCAAGTGGAAATTTCACAGTTGAAGGAAATCGATGCCAACCTAATAGACAGATGGCTGGTACATCCCAATTTAAAGTTGTAAGTGATAAAGTTTGTCAATAAAGGTTTTGAAGACCAGTATCCAAAGGTCCAAACAAAGTTTTATCTGTTTGAAACTAAGGATGTTCTGACACCTCCTAGAAATTTTGTTTATTTTATGGAGAAATGTATTGAATGTATAACATCAAAGGAGGGAGAAATTCAACTAAACAATGAAGTATCGTTTGAAAGCTTATACTTTTGAAATGATAGAAAAACAAAAGTTAATCATGCAACGGTTAAGGTTGTAGTTTTGTAACTATGTTTCTCCTAAAAAGTAGGAGATTGCTAACCATCAAGTATTGATGACCTTGTATAAATACAAGGAGAGAAGACTGAAATAAGACTTTTTTTGTTTCTCTAAAAAGGCATTTTGACAAAGTAATTTTCAAGAGACTCTGAATTAATAGAAATGCAGATTTAAGATTCCATATTTTGGTCTGAGTTATGTGTTCCCCCGTCTTTTCATCTTTCCTTCATATATCTAATTGATGAATGCTTGGTTACAATTTAGTACAACCTCTACTATGGAAATTATTATTCTTTTTATTTAAATCATTTACAGTTTTTCCTCTGTGTCGGTTATCAGTAGATACAAGACCTGTCAATGTTTAGATTTCAATATCATATGATTCATTAATATTTTTCTAGTTTTCATAGTCTTCTGTTACAACATGATATTCCTCTTCAATTGATGCCTCACCTTGTTAATAATTTTATTTTTTTCCTCATATCATGCATGTTTCCTTTCCTTTAAATTTAACTCAGATACAAGAAACGACCTTTAATTTAGTCATTCTATTAATTAGTGTTTTAAAATCATTATGTTTACATTATGAAATAGAGATAACAAAGCCTAAAAACAAAAAATATAATTGTATCTCCTTTACCTTTATCCTTCATGACAGTACCCGTTTCAAGGCAGCCTAACATCGAACCCGATATTTCATATCAAACCAGCATCACCCTAAATTTATTTAACACTATCTTACAAACAACAAATAACCAGGTTGAGTTAGAATGTTCATGGGCAACAATTGAGAGAGATATCAGTATTCAGGAAAATTGGGAATTTTGACAGAGAGAGTTGAGAAACCAACTATAGTCCTCACCTTTTTATCATTGATTTTTTCTATCCTCAACTTCCTCTATCTTTTCAGATGCCTTGACAGTATACTTTAGAGCCTTGAAGTATAAACTCAGGAACAACAGGACATACGAAATAATATTGGAATGCAGAATATATACCCTGAAGGCTTTAATGGATTTAACCAAAGCATAAGCCTACTTTTCCATAATATCATACCTCACCTCAGCATCCCTTAATGCTCTGTTGAAAAAGGAAATGGGTTGCTCCATCCCATCTGTGTTTTTCTGAAGAAGGACAACATCCAATGTGTCATGTGAGGAAAAATAAAATATCAGAAATTCCTTTGAATAATCAGGGCCGATGAGAACAATTTCCTCAATCAATGCTTGTTTGATTTGATCAAAATAATTCCTAGCTTCAACTGTCCATTTCACCTCATTTCATTTTCTAAGCATAGATGTGATAAACTTACCAATTCAACAAAATAAGAGATGAATCTCCACACAAAAAATTATTTTACCCAAGAAAGACTGGATCTCCTTATTGGATCTAGGAAGAGACAGAGTCTGGATGGCCTCTACTCTACTTGGATCAATCCTTACCCCTTTTGTTGAGAAAATGTGTCCTAAAAACTTGCCCTCTTTCATAGCAAACACAGACTTCTTAAGATTGAGAGACAACCCAAACTTTCTACATTTCAGGAAAACCTTATTCAAATGATGATAATGTTCCTTATCAGATATTGAGAACATTGTAATGTCAACCAGATAGATTACCACAATTTTTTCCTTCTCCCCAATGAAGGCAATATCCATTGCTCATTGGAAGGTTTCTTCTGCATTCATTAGACCAAAGGGAATTTTAGCATACATAAATGTGCCCCAAGGAGAAGTGAAAGTTATTTTCTCTCTATCTCCAGGTAGGACAAAGATCTGATTGTAGCCTGAGAAGACATCAATCACATACATCCTTGTTGAACCAATCACCCTCTACAAAATATGTTCCATATTAGGCAAGGGATAATTATCTTTATTGGAACTTCTTTTTAAATTTATAAAAATCAACACAAAGTCTGATTTCACCATTCTTTTTCCTCACAGGGACTAGGTTGGCCACCCACTCAGAGTACCTTAAAGGTATGATGATCTTAGCATCAATCATTTCTTGACTTCCTTTTCCATAATAAGCAACAACATGGGATTTATCTGTCTTAGTTTCTTCCTAAATGGCTTGGTCTCATCTTTCAAAGGAATTTTGTGTTCAATGATGCTTGTATCATAAGTTTGTAGATATTCACATTTCCAAGAAAATGCATCAGCAAACTCCTTTAATAACATTACATACTCATCCCTTTGCTCCTTAGATAAACTGCTAGACAACTTGACATACTTGGGATTTTCTTCTGTACCTAAGTTGAATTATGTCACATCAACTTCTTCACTTGAACCTTTAACCTTCACAACAACATCATTTCTATCAAATAATCTCTCCAAAGGGACCAATCCTTTGGCAATGTGGCTACTAGGAAGTTGGGCAATCTTTTTCTCTTCAATTTTGTTGAGGAAAATATCAGTATGAGGGTTTTTTGTATCATCATGATATTGATCAATATGAAGAGAAGAAAACTATTCCATTGTTTCCAGGAATATATTAATCTCAAGATCATCCTCAAATACCTTCCAATGTTTGACATTGTCAGGTATAAAGGGTATATACTTTACTTCCACATCATATTTGATCTTGGGGGGCAAAGGGATCTTAAAGTTACTTGCAGAAACAACTAAAGAATCTGTCATAGAATTCTCTTCTCTTGGAACAAAAGAGGTGTTAAAAGCTAAGAAAAAAATTTCAATAAGATCCACAACTTCATTTCTATAAGTCCTTAATTTGGGATATTTTTCTTGATACAAATTTTTAACCCGATACACAATTAGTTCAATGTCTTCAAAAACTGCTAAATCCTTAATATTTATATCTTTAGCAACCCTCAAACCCAAGACAAGAACCTCATACTCTGCAACATTATATGTAGTTTCAAATTCTAGTTTATAATACAAGGATATGATTTCTTGAGTAGGGGAAATAAAAACCACTCCAACACTAGCACTTTCTTTAGAAGAGGCCCCATCAAAAAACATCTTCCAAACTGGGGTATTTTGAGGAGGTGTCTCACAAGTTTTAATAGGTTGTTTTCTGATTTCAATAGGTCATTGAGGAGCATCAGTGATTCATAAGATACTGGATCCTATATCAGTGCTAATTGCATAAATTGGATGGTTTGTAGGATTAGCTCCATCACTGATAATTTAAGCTAGTTGTGCTTCCCTGTAAATCGTTCTGTTCTCTCCTCCAAACACAGGAATAGTGGTGTATGAAAGGTCCATATGCAAATTCCCCCCTAGTATCTTGATCCAATATCTTGACAATAGAATCCCAAACTTAGGGGGGACATCAGCCACTACAATATCCATGACCACACTCTTCATGGGAAATTGGAATAAGGTAACAACCAAGTCTTAGATCAATCCAAGGCATTTCACTTTTATGAATTCAAATGAGTATAGGTCATGATAGGTTTTAGTAATCTCTAGACCTTGCTCATCCATGACAGTTTTAGGCATGAGATTATGAGATGCACCTGAGTCCATCAAGCAGTTATGAAATTTTTTATCATGAATATTTAGTGATGTGTAAAAAGGAGGAGAAGAGTCATCCCTATCTTCTACCAAAGGCCCCAATATGATTGGTCGTTTTTCATCTTGTAGGTTCACTGATTATGTGGAATTGGAGGAAGATTTGGGTTGCAACATCTTGGAAAGATACCTTTTGAACTCTTCATTTTTAATCAATTCTAAAAATGGCACTGGAACTTTTATCTTTTGAATTTCATTCTCAAAACTGAAAGAAGAGGGAGATTTCAAAATCTCCTTAATTTCAGGAAAATGGGACTTAATCATTGTTTGATGATTTTGTTCCTCTTTTTCTTTTCTGCTAGAAGCCACAATATTAGCATAATTGTTTTGTTTTCTTGGGCTGATCTGATATACTAGGATTCCCATCCTTAGTTTTTGACCTCAAGTTGTATTTATTTTGGTTTTCATTAGTTTTTTCCCCTTTACTCAATTTATTCAACTGGTTGTCCATAAGAGACTCCTCATATGCAGACTGCGTTAGATGAGGGGATGGAGAGGTATCACCAAAACAATGAATTTTTGGATTTGTTTCTTCATCCTCTCCTTCTTCATCATCAACCATGTTATTTTGAAGAGGGGTCTTCACTTTTTGGTCATCCATATTTCTCTGATCTCTTTGAAGGATCTATGGGGCATTATTTTTTCTCTTGAAATTTCCTCAATTACCATTATCTTGTGTGTTTCTATTATTTGGTCTTCCCTCAAGCTTCATTTTTTCATTTCAGTAGAAAGTGATTTAACTAGTTTTTTTGGTTCATCTACTTGAGGGTTAACACCAGAAGAATAAGAGGTTGAGGCTTCAACTCTATTTTTTCTCCTATCTCTATCAGATTTTCCTCTGATATTATCAGCTACCAATATATTTGATTCTACCTCCAAGGTTGCATCTTGCATATGAGCTAGTGAAGTAGATATCCTTTCTCTCAACAAGAGCCCAAACTTAAGGTCAAAATCATCGGCATAGGTTATCTTGGCAGAAGTTTCAGTAGGCTTAATTTATGTGGAAATTTTATTGTACATTTTATTAAATATCTTTGAAAAATCTGAAACAGATTCCCCTTATTTTTTCTTGAGTGACACAAACTCTATAATATAATATAATAAATATTTCTCATCTCCCCAATGCCTCAGAAAGGCTGTTAGATAATCCAAAATACAATTATCATAGTTTATAAAGTTAGAATAAAATGATTATTAATTTAGAATATTAAATTAATAATTTAGAATATTTGATTAACAAATGTAGACTTTTAGAAATACATTATTGTTGTAAAAGATATGACTCTATAGAGGTGTCGTATCTTAGGCTCTAAATTAGGAGTATTGTTTTAAGATTGCTAAGATAGCATTTATTGTAAATGGACACTTGTTTATTTAATAAGTGATCCATATCTTGAGTTTGTTAGGACATTTAGCTTATATATAGCTCTTTGCAAGAGTATTGAGTTGTTCGGGTGTAAACTCTTGCAAAGTTTCTTATGATAATTTCTTTTCCTATTAATAAAGCGTGGTAATGCGTGGACACTTGACCCATTAGTGTGGTATCAGAGCTCCAGTAATTTTGTTGAACTGAAGAAGAGATTTTCTAATCTGCAGAAGAAATCTCAGCGATGCAGACCAAGGAAAGTCGGCGCATACTCTATCAGTAAATTGGTCAGTTATTGTTTAAATTTTTTTTAAAAGGAAAAAATTGTTTTTTATTTTCAGTTTTGATCATTAATTTCAGGTCATTAGATTTCAGTCACCCTATTTCAGCCCTCCACATGTCTATGACGAGAATCTCATTGTCGAGCGTTGGCTGCGACACGTCAATCTCATGCATTAAAGTAAATGTCCGGTGCTCATATGCTTGACCTTCTATCCCATTTAGAAAGATCACAGTATTACCTGCGTATTTAAATAGATCATGCAATCACTTTGTTAACTCACCATTTAATTATTATTCCTGTGAAATCACACTTACAATCTTTGTATTACATCTAGCGGTTATAAGCAAATCGCCATTAGAGGCCCGATATATAAAACAATGATCGTCTTCCTATAGCGTCATAAAAACTGTTCAACGCATCAACGGGTTTATTGTTAATCCGATGAATAGAGTGAATTGAACATTGGTTGAAGTTTTTATTTTATTTGTTGGATATTTATTTCTTTGAGATATTGATTTAAGTGTCGATTCCCGAATCTGGCTGGGAGCTCATCGATTCAATGGTAGTCCACTTCTCTAAGCGACCATCATGTGTGTGAATCCTTTGTTATGATACATTATTAGCGGCGAATAACTAGGAGTTCTTGGATCCGAATCTCGGCCTAGCGTTCCTTATGGGGAAAAGATTTATGTTGATTCCTCCAGATTTAATGCTTGACCATGAAACCGACTCTCAATGTGAGCTAGACATGCCTTCACATCTTGTAATGTGGAAGTCGACTGTATGCGAGATGCAAGCTGCTCAAAAGGACTTCCCAATTAAATTTGCTTCAATAAAAATTGTCTGAAGGCGGTGATGTCCATGAATATATTTCTAGACTTAAAAACATTAAGCAAGAAATATTAAATGCGGGTTTCAAGCGATGAATGATGGTTTTATGACTACAATCTTAATAGTTGGATTGCCTTCTTCTTATACACATTTTTTGGAGACTTTATAAGTCACTGGCCTTCTTATACACATTTTTTGGAGACTTTACAAGTCACTGGAAAGTTAGACAAGCTTACATTTGATGAACTAAGTGAACTATTATCTCAACACAATAAAACTTTTGGAAAGAAAAAACAAGTTGGCGAAGATGTTTTTTTCTCAAAAGCAAGCACAAGTAAGACTTCAAGTGACAGTTATAGCAACAGAGGAAGAGGAAATTTTGTACAAGGTCGTGGACGAGGCCAACATAGAGATACAAATTTTCAAGGCAGAGGCAATAGTCAAGGCAGAGGAAACAGTCAAGGAAGAGGGTATTTTCAAGGCAGAGGAAACAATCAAGGCAGAGGATATTTTCACTCAAGAGGAAATAGTCAAGGCAGAGGCTCTTTTCAAGGCAACAGTCAAGGCAGAGGACAGACTCCGTCTAGAAATCAAAGCAGGGGAAGAGGACAGAATTTCGGCAGAGGGAGAGACTTCAGTCAAATTGTTTGCAGAAGGTGTAACAAAGTTGGTCATTATGCAGAAGATTGTCGCACTTCCATTGATAAAATCGCTAAGTTTCATCAAAACACAACACAATTTGCTAATGATTGACAGGATGATGATTCAAAATATGTGTTTACCTCATCTTCAACATTACACATTTCCATTGATTTTCAAAGTGATTATGAAGATGCTTGGATTTTAGATTCAGGAGCATCTCAACACATGACTTTTAGACGTGACTTCTTTTGGGATTTTCAAGAATGCCATCTTAATTCTGTTTTTCTTGCAGATAATACTAAACATACTCCTTATGGAAGAGGAGTCGTTAAAGTTTATTTCCTGATATTGGAGAATGACTAATTTCAAATGTATGGTATGTACCCACTTTCAAAAAGAATTTGCTATCTTTAGTCACAATTCGACAAGCGGGACATCAGGTAATTATGGAAGATGGCTTGGTGAAGATAAATTCATTCAAACAAAATATGAAAACAGTGATGACAGGATATGAAGACGAAAAACTGTTATGGATGAAAGGAACAGTTATTCCAAGACATTCAGACTTTACAGGATCAGTAAGTACAGGTATCTCTCCTATCAGATTGTGGCATGTGAGATATGGACATCTCAACTTTGATAGTCTATCTCAACTGCAAAAACAAGGGATGGTTAAGGGACTTCCCACTTTCAAAAGGGACACTTCAAAATGTGAAGCATGCATTTATGGAAAACAGAGTGGAGAAAGTTTTTCAACAAGTTCATGGCGTGCAAATCAACAGTTGCAACTAGTTCACAACGATGTTTGTGGACCTCTCAAAACTTCTTTCGGTGGTTGCAAATATTTTTTACTCTTTGTTGATAATTTCAGTAGACTAACTTGGGTTTACTTCTTAAAGCAAAAGTCAGAAGTATTTGAAAAATTTAAGATTTTTCGACAACTTGTTGAAAATGAAGTAAAGCAAAGATCGGTACACTCAGGACCGATAATGGCGGAGAATTCACTTCTCATGAATTCAACACTTATTGCTCAGACAATGGGATCAAAAGACATCTTACTAATTTCTACACTCAGCAAAATGGAGTCGCAGAACGAATGAATCGCACTTTGTTAGGGATGGCAAGATCCATGTTAAGTTTTAAAAGGTTAAGTTCTACATATTGGGCAGAAGCAATCCATACAACTATCTACTTAAGGAACAGATCTCCCACTGCTTCTTTGGATGGAATCACACCTTATGAAGCATGGTTTGGTTTCAAACCTCGAGTTAAACATCTTAGAGTTTTTGGATCAGTATGTTATGCCTTAGTTCCTAAAGAAAAACGAACTAAGCTTGACTCAAGAAGCTTGAAATGCACAATGATTGGGTATTCTGATGAGAAGAAAGGGTATCGACTTTTGTCCAATGGAAAATTTATTGTGAGAAGGGATGTCATTTTTGATGAAAATGAAAGTAAAAGTGCTGACAAAATTGACAGTCTTCTTCAAAAGTTAGAAACTAAAGGAAATCAAAGAAAAGGACAAGTTAAAAGTCAACCAAATTCACATAATTGGTATGAACTTGATTTTCCTTCATCTGAAGATGTTTCATCTAGTCTGGTTACTTCGACAACATCCTCTGGTTCTTCCAACAGTTCATCTGAATCTCCTAGAAGCGACAGTTCATCTAATAATGATTCTCCACCTCCAAAATCTTCAACTGATCGACGAACATCAGTTTACATTAATCCAATTTACAATAATGGTAATTCAAATCCCCAAACCAGTGAACATCAACTACCAAAATGGGCAGTTCAACTTTTGAAATATGTAAGGCCTGATGAGCAAAATAAAACAAGAACAAGGGGATCACATAACAATGAAGGGAAATTTTCCTTAGTAGCAAATGATTTTACTAAACCTTTCACCTACAAAAAGCAGTCAAACATAAAGAATGGCAGCAGACTATGGTTGAGGAATATCAAGCTGTCATTGATAAAAACACTTGGAAACTTGTTGATTGTCCTACAAGTGTTAAACCCATTGGCTGCAAATGGGTTTATAGAATTAAATACAACCAACATGGCAAAATTGACAAGTATAAATCTCGACTTGTGGCTAAAGGTTTCACGCAGCAGGAAGGCATTGATTATGAGGAAACTTTTTCTCCTACATCTAAATGGAATACCATCCGCTTAACACTTTCCTTGGCCACTTAGAAAGGTTGGAAAGTTCATCAAATGGATGTAAAAAGTGCTTTTCTCAATGGAGACTTACAGGAAGATGTGTATATGAAGCAACCACCCGGTTTTGAAATTGCAGGGCAAGAACATAAAGTCTGCAAATTAATTAAGGCTTTATATGGGTTAAAGCAAGCTCCTCGAGCTTGGTATACCAAAATGGATGAATACCTTAGGACGGTTGGTTTTCATCGCAGTGAATCTGATGATACATTGTATATCCGTCAATAGGGTTCTTATCTGGTGATTCTTATTATGTTTGTAGATGATTTACTCATTACAGGAAACAATGATGATCAGATTACACAGGTAAAAAAGGAGTTACATGCAGGTTTTAAGATGACAGATTTGGGACTCCTTCACTACTATATTGGTGTTGAAGTATTCCAACGTCCCCATCATATTTTCATTTCTCGGAGTAAGTATGCAGCATAACTTCTTCAGCGGTTTGGCATGTAGGATTGTAAACCATCTCTTACCCCTATGGAACAAAACTTGAAACTTTCAAAATTTGAAGGGGGGGAATTGGTAGACAGCACTCTTTATAGAGAGTTGATTGGCAGATTGATTTATTTGACAAACACTTGCCCAGATCTATCTTATGCAGTTAGTATTCTTTCTCACTTTATGCAACAACCACGAGACAGCCACTGGAATGTAGCCAAAAGAGTTCTTCGATATATCCAAGGAACAAAAGATTTTGGTCTTCTTTACAAAAAGACTAAAAATTTTGTACTTGGTGGTTTTTCAGATGTTGATTTTGCAGGGAGTATTGATGATCGTGCATCAACATCAGGTTATT
>SNQJ01S0023059.1:171128-185296 GCA_010110895.2 Picea sitchensis
GATAACATTTATTGTAAATGGACACTTGTTTATTTAATAAGTGATCCATATCTTGAGTTTGTTAGGACATTTAGCTTATATATAGCTCTTTGCAAGAGTATTGAGTTGTTCGGGTGTAAACTCTTGCAAAGTTTCTTATGTAAGTTCTTTTCCTATTAATAAAATTGTGTGTCTGAGGACACTTCGGCCATTAAAGGAATCGTGTAGAGCTTCAATTCTATCAATAGATCTAGGAGTTAAACCCCTAAACCATTTCCTAGCCTCACCGTCAAGGATTTGTACAAAAACTCTCATCCAAACATCTTCATTTTCAATATTAAGATTGTTAGCATAGCTATAAAAGGATGCAAGGTGCTCTTCTGCATTTGTGTCCTCTTCCCCTGTAAACTTGGGCATGTACTTAAGATAGTCTCCAATTGGGAGAGAATTCATAAGCTGAGGTAGCACAAGAGGCGCATACCTAGCAGCCACTATGGAATCCATCCTATTTCTAGGAAGGTTAGCACCTGCCATTGGATTATGAGGAGGAGGATTATAAATTATAGGAAAATAAGGAGGATATTAGGTCTTGATTGGTACAGTTTCATTCTAGATTATGTGTATCTTGGGAGAAGGAGGAATATAGGATGGAGAAGTTTTAGTTTTAATAAGGAGAGGTTGATTCTTGGAAGAGGATAGTGGAAATTCCAAGGGAAGTGAGGTTTGTTCTTCTTTGGTCACAAACATTTTAAGAGATGGAGGAGAAGGAGAACCTAGGGTAGGAAAATCCTCTAAGCTCTCAAGTCTAAACCAACTTACAACATCAGGTGAGGCAAAAAATTCAAAACTTTCAAAACTTTCTTCTTTCAACATGGGAGAAAAAGAGGAATATTCCACAGGGAAATATTCAAGATTTAAATTTCTAGGAGTTTCAACAGAGGGTAAAAGAGGAGCACTAGATTACTGGTGTTTTAAAAGTAGAATCGGGGAAATAACCAGTAGTATGTGAAACAACAGCTGAAAATCCTTCTTGAGCAGATTTTCCTTTCTTGATGATCTTCTCTGGGTCAGCTTCAGGTGTAGCTAGAGGATGTGGGGTAGATTGTGTGTGTCTACCTTTAGGAGCCACAACTGAAACAATGGGTTCTCCAGGTGCAATCTGCAGTCTTTAATGTATTGATTACTATGCACCATCAGAATCGGTATTTCTTTGTCGGTCAATCCCAGGGAAATGTTTTCAATCCATTCCCCGACAACGACGCCAAAATGTTAGCATTGAGAGTCATGCTTAGACTGTTATAAGTGTAATCCCAGTACCCATTATAATATATATGGATTGAATGGTTTGAGTAGGTGTATCAGTAAGACTAGGAAAGAAAGGGATATGGAAGCAAACTGTCAGCAAAAGAATTCCATTGGGAAAGGAGTCACAACATCCTACAGATCAAAGGAAATAAAATTGTCTATCAAACAAAAGGGATATATAATGACGAGTATAAGTATGGTGAATATGACAAAATGAAGAACATCCATCGTACAAATATCTTTTTTGTAAACAAATAAATATTTCTTAAACAGTAAACAATGATTTAATGGAAAAGCTACAACAGATCCTCTGTTGTTTATGAATTCATCAATCAATGGTAGCTATGATCCTCAAAACCTGTAATATGTTCAATCAATAAGATAAAAAATAAGTGGGAAAACAAATAAGACAATCTGATAAAAACTCTCATGAATCTTTAATGGAAGAAAATGTCATTACAAGCAGGCCCTCAAGCTTACAAATGAGCAACTAAAACTGCTCCCCCAACTCTCTCCTCTCTTGGATCATGAATCCAACCATTTTCTCATAAAAAACCCTTTCATTTATAGTGAATAATATCTATCTACACTAAGGAGTTTGAAACCAAGGAGTTACATAGGATCCTCCTTTATTTAGGAGTCTTGTTACAAAATATTCCAACAAAAGCCTAACATATTCCTATTTTGGGGGGATTTTGTCTATAATGATAAATTCCTTTTGAAACAGATCATCCTGATTGATTTGGATATGGAACAAATGTCCCTCATATCCAACTACCTCATAGAAGACCATTTGAACCTTCCCTGACAGCTGGAAACCCTCCCATAGCTCGAATTTGTCAAACTGTTAGAGTTCACAGTGCCTGTCTGTGACAACATGTGCTACAAACTTTCTTGTAGGTGATATTTTTATCTTTTCTCCAACAATACGAAGTGGGTCAGGCTGAATTTTTGTTAGGAATTCAAAAAAACAATGCTTGTCCTCCACGGAAAATTTCAAAGGAACCCAGATGGGAATTCAAAAGTTACAAGAAAAACAATCCTCTGTTGTGTGCTAATTGTTTACAAACTATCAAATTTACCAGTTCATGGCGTCGGCACTACGAACTTTCCTGTAGCATCATTTTTTACTTTCTCAAAGCTTAAACACCTCAAAACTTATGTCAGGAGTCTAGACATGCTGCAAAACTCCATTATCTTGATATATAACTGGGGAAAGACATGGAAACTAATATTCATGGCTTATAACACATATTAAATAGGTCTTGAATTGGCATAAGAATAGGTTAAAAACATTAACAACATTTGCAACTTTAAGCCTTCTTCATCAAATGATCAACCACACATTATAAATGGATAGGGGTAAGAATTCACTCGTTTAAGGATGAATTTTAAAGGATGCAAAAGATGAAAGTTTCAGTAGTCCTAGAACAGAGTGTTTGCATCACAATTCGCAGCGCAAATATGAAAACCAGCCAAAACCCCTTTCTCAACCCTCAAACATGATGAACACTATCATGGAGTACCAGGGGGATATAGGCTTTATTATGACATCTTTGAATTTGACTAGAAGTGTTTTCAAACTATCCAACCTCCAATGCTCATTTTCAGCCAGTCCGTAGTGCCAGTTTGCACCTCACTGGTGTTTTGATTTTATCTCTCAAATTCCAAACTGGGTTGGAATGAATTTTGGTCAGCATGTCAATGGAAATATCATGCTCCTCCACAAAACATTTCAGAAAAACCCACATCACCATTCAAAATTTATAATCAAATCGTTAGAAGACTCTGCTATAGGAAATGAGTTTGCAGCAAAGTTTGCGGTGTCTGTCTACCAGTTCCCAGTGCCTGATTCAAGCAAGATTTGCATGCTTCGAGGAGATTGTTAGGATGTCCCAAGACCTGATCCCTAAAAAATTGTTAAAAATAGGATCTGAAAACAATGAAATCCCTTAGCATGAAAAAAAGGTAATGATGGCAATGAATGAATGGAGCACTTGAGTACGCTGTGAATCTCCTAGTGACTTGGCAGTGATCAAATTAAAACTGACTTGACAACTAAACGGATAAAAGGTGATATCTAGAGATATTTCATATAGTCATGGAGGTGACATGCGAAGGTGATAATTGTTGAATTTTCACTATGATAGGCTCAAGCATGAGTTTTATTTCATTTTAGCATTTACTTGAACCATGAACAAATGCAGCTACACAATTTACAAGTGCTGCAATAACCAAGATCACAAGAAGAATAACCATGCACAAGAACACAAGAAATATCCTGGGAAAACCCTTCTCAACAAGGTATAAAAACCCAAAAATCCTTTGCTATATTCTCAAGAGAATATCCTCTAGCCATGAAACCCTAATGCACACAAGAGGGTGCTCTTCTACCTTGAAACTTGCACCCAAGAGAGGTGTGCACTTCAGCCCTAGAAGATGTACTTGCTGAAATTTCCAAATGACAAGTGACTTGTGTGTTTCCTCAATGGGGAAATCACTATTATTTATATTAGTCTGGACAGACCAAAAGTGATGTCTATTGGCACAATAGGGACAAGCTCAATAACTCATAAAATAATTAATTATTGCAATAAACATTAATTATCTTTCACATCTGGTGGAGTCGACTTGTACCCTTTACATCACAATTAGGGTTACATGTAAATCTTACTCTTAGACAATATAGCAAGGGATATCACACATCCACTAGTGCTCATCCACTAGGGGCACGTCCACCTATGCTCAGTGACAGGGATTTCCTACTCAACATATCTCTATCTCAATGAGTCCACGGGAGAATCATCTGGAGTACCACCTCAAGCCTGACTTAACTAAGTCCACAAGGCTGGAGACCACACATCATAAAAACTCAGCCCAGAGTCTGGCACACACCCATCACATGGGCACCTTCACCCCACACAGGGGTACACATCGTTTCATCTCAATCCAGAGAGGAATGACACATCCATCTCATGGGAATCCTCACCCCACACAATGTCACACATCGTCCCAACTCAGTCCAAAGAGGAATGACACACCCATCTCATGGGAACACCCAACACATGGTCTCTCTCACAAGTCAACTCACTTAGTCTCAGAGGAGAACATGTCCTAGAGGATGTCTCACGAAGCTGTAATAATCAACACTCCCTCTCATATAGGGAGGCATTCTCCACTAGGCCAATTCTCTCACGGAAGTACTCGAACTTCATCTTGGAAAGTGGTTTGGTGAAGATATCTACAATATTCTGATGTGTAGGAAGGTATTGTATGTGTGCTACTTTCCTCTGCACCATGTCTCTGATATAATTATATTTTATATCAATGTGTTTCAATCTATCATGAAACACAGGGTTCTCAGAGAGCTTCACACAACTCTGGTTATCACAATGAATAATGGTAGGATCCATATCATGATCAAATAAATCTGCCAGGAGCTTGCAAAGCCACACTGCTTTGCGGATTTCCACACTCAATGATATATACTCTGCTTCTGTGATTGTCAAGTCCACATAGATTTGTTTCCTACTGCACTAGGAGACCATGGAAGACCCCAAGGTAAGACAACAATTGGATGTACTCTTTCAGTCCACTGCGCTCCATGCCCAATCTGCATCGGCATATCCTTTCAAACTCATGTCTACACTGGAGGCATATCTCAGGCCATATCCAACTATGCCTCGTAGATATCTCAATATATTCTTCGTTGCTACCTAGTAAGTCTGTCTCGACTGACTCATGAACTGAATAAGTACATTCACTACATAGCATATGCTAGGTCTAGTGTTAACCAGATAGATCAGTGATCCAATCAGCTATAGGTACAAATGTGGATCAATATCGCATGAATAATTATAAGCATCGTTCATTTTCTTCAAATCCATCACTATTGGTGTAGGCATGGATTTGCAGTATGTCATAATGAACTTCTTTAATATCTCCACTATATATTTTCCTTGACTCAGGAAAATCTCAACAGGACTCTGCCATACTTATAGTCCCAAGAAGTAGTGCATCATACCCAGATCCTTCATCTCGAATTCATAAGTCAATTCTCTCTTTCATTCAACAATAAGTCTTTCCGAAACAATGATGAATAAGTCATCCATATACAGGACCAAGATCAGGCACTCGTCACCAACAATGTGATAATATAAGTTTGGATCTATTAGCACTCTGTAAGTTTTGTCTGGCCGATAAACAAATGACAGAGGTAACTGTTTCAACCTACTTTAGAGCTGAAGCACTAGCCTACTCAACTCAGAGAGGGGTCTCTCATGTCACTTGATATATCTTCGGCAATTAGTAGCTAGATTTTGTTTGTTTTGGGGGTTTTAATAAAGTTGTTGGCAAGAAAGGGGAGGAACACTCAGGGCTATGGAGTCAAAATTCTGAAAGTGAATGAAAACAATGACCAGTGGGTAGAACTCTCTAGAGGATAAAGGCTAAATGAGGAGATGAATCTGAGTTGTAAATTGAATTTAAGCAAAGTGTAGGAAGAAAGAGAAAACAAATAACTGCATCAGAGCATTACTGAAATCAATTATGAATTCGTTAAGAGGAAATGCATATAGTTTAAATTTCTTAATCCAAGAGCATCATAAGATGAATTATGGGCCTTTAACTCTCCAATTTAAACAAAAGAAAGTGTAAATGGAATAAATGAGTACAGGAAGTACATACAATGAAGGAAGACAAAACTCATACCACCAACATTAGAATATTTTCATAGAGACTTCAAAATCCTTTGCATATATATTCAATTCAGCTTCAAAAATTTACAATAGAGTTTGAAACAACCAAAAGGTTCCCTTGCACTTCTACCAACATTAATTCATTCAAGTGTCCTAGTATTTATACAATTCGATTACAATGGATAAAACTGAAACGTTTCAGCTTCTAAAACTAATTATAATAATTTCAACTGACACTATCGGTATATGAACTGATTTACAATGATTAAGAAAAAAAATGTTTTATAAAATAGAGATAGATCTCTCTGACTTCTCGGCTTCCTTTGCGCCATCTGTACTTCTCTGATATCCTATCAAATTTTCCATTTTGGTGACACCTGGAAGTTACTTACTGGTTCCTAGAAAATGGTATTTTGTCTTTCCTAACCGTGCGATCTCCTTCCACTGTGAGTTAGAAGGAATATCGTAATCCATCATCTCCATTATCAGAATATCCAAGTCAATGCATGTAGCATAAGACATAGTTGGCAATTCGGTCTTCACTGTCTTGAACTGATTCAAAATCTCAAAGTCTGTTGCCAAATATTCCACCAAAATGGGTCCCTTCAGGTTTTCTTCCATGCTCTCAAATTTTGAATGATCCATTATGCACTGACTGAGGAGAGAATTATATTCTTATTGATCGTATAATTTCCCTTTACCATCCCAAAATGATGAGAGACCCTTGATAAACAATTGTTCAAATGTGTCCTTAAACTCTTGTATACTCTGTTCCATTTGCACAACTTTGGTTTGAACTGACTTGAGAAAATTATGTTTAGCGATGATCCTCTTGGCCCAAATGATCAGTGTAGTCTTGTCTTTGACCCCAATGGTCTGGAGTTCAGTAGTGGGCACATAATTCATAAAATTAATAGCGTTCTGGGCCCATTCCGAGGGATTTTTCACCAATGTCTCATTAACCATAGTACACCTACTTCGGGCAGTGATAGCCATGTTGTCTTTGTCATTTATAAAATTTAGATAAACCTTCAACTTAGTAGCTTCAACAACAATATCATCCCAGATTACATGTTTATCCCCTTGCAACAATACTTTTCCCTTCAACCTTGTCTTCATCTTATTCACCCTCTCTTGCAAATCTTGATTCTCTTTTTGGAATTGGGCCATATTTTCATCTCTTGTCGTAGATTTTCTATGACCTCCTTAAGGATCTTGATCTCCTATGTCTTTAAGATTACTTGGGACATAGCCTGAACCAATCCATCAGTGCTTGACCCATCTTTTGTATTAGAAGGTACAATAACAACCATATCTGATGTCGCTACATGTCCTTGTGACCATTTCTCTTTCTCTTTTTCTAGTTGCAACACTTTAGCTTTGTAATTTAGTGCTTCTTGTCCGAATGTCTCCTTTTATTTCTCTAGAGAAGCTAGCTCTGATGTCTATGGATTTTCTATGGAGGACATATTCAACTTCTTCTTTAGGTTTTGGATCATCTTCTCTTTCTCATCTAAAGAATCCTTTACCCCTTGAGGGCCTTCAGATTCCAATATTTTGACTTGGGTTTTCTAGGCTTTGTTGGATGCTTTCTCCTACTTCAACTATCCATCTAATTTAAGTGCGTGAGTTGTTAATCTTGAAACCCTCATACTTAGACTCAGGTAGTCTAAATATAACATGTCACTGAGGTTTCTGTGGAACCTTACCTTGTCTGGGGCATTAATATTTTCATAGTGCAACTTGAGTTCAGACACTTTATCATCATCTGCCACTGCAATGTTAAATGTATTTATTTCTACATCTATGACTGAGAGAAGGGAATACTTGTGTTGGGATATATTTTCTACCTCAGGAAACAAATCTCTTATTTCACTATTGGCCATATTTCCTTTCACAACATATTGGTTCGTGTTGATATTATGGTAGCTACGGGAGGTATTTACCTCCACGTTTAAACCTGACGAGAATAGAATATTCTGGGAAGCAAGAAGAAACCTTAATGAGTTGCCTAATAACCCTAGAAGACAAGTCGGCTCAAGAGGATAAATGGTATTAGGATATTATCCTACAAGAGAAGAAGTCGACCAGAAGAAATATTATATACTAAGCAAATAGACACCCAGAATGAGAAGTCGTCCCAGGCAATTAGCCATAATTAGTATAAATACAGAAGGCTAGTCTTCATTCTAGAAGGAATTCTCATAATTGCAGAGCAACACTTGTGCGCACTGCAGTTTCCTAGTTTGTGCACAGGTTTGGAGGAGAGTTTGCGTTGCAGCTACTGCAGCTAGAAGATTACGCTTTGGCTTGGACTATCTCTTGGTTAGGGCTTGGAATATTTGATCAGCTCTTGTTGTTGTGCTATCCTTAGAGAAAGGTACACTACCCTGTGTTTGGTTATCTAGCTTAGGGTTTTCTTCCCGAGTGATTCTCTGTCAAGGTTAAGGTGCTCGGAGGGTGGCTTCGGTCTATGGTTGGGTGACAATAGTGATATGTTTTATGGTAAAATGAGCACATCCATCATATTCTAACATTTTATGGGCCCACACCCCCTTCATTCAGTCTAACCACTAGAAGGGAGCATAGCCATAAGGATATTAAGCTCGTTAAAGAACTACCGCTAGGGTTTCTAGCAGGAGAAGTCACCAAATCACCGTCGCTAGGGTTACTAGCATGTGCAATTGCAGAAACCCTAATCCTCTTTTTGATTCACCTTAAGTGAAGGGATTGACCTAATCTCTAGATAGACCAGTGCGCCTTAGCCTAGCACATATCCTGGTACTCTCAGCAAGCCAAGACGTCAAGTTTGAGTTTTTCAGTCAAATCTAGGGTTGACCAAGTCAAAGAAGCCATGATTTACTATATGAAGTCAGAAAAAAAATTAGATGGAGATTCTAACTTCAGAGCATGGAAGACAAGGATTGATGTCATCCTTGCCAAGAATAAAGTGTTGGATATCGTGAAAGGAAAGATCATGTAACTAGAGTTTGAAGAATCAAAAGAGAAGGAACCACAGAACGTTGCAGTTATGGAGAAGTTCAAAGAAGGTGACATCAATGCCATGAGTATCATAGTGGACTCTATAAAAGAACACTTGATACCCTACATCTCCCATCTTGACTCATCGAAGAAGATGTGTGATGCCCTGAAAAACCTTTTCTCAGTCAGAAACATTGGACAAGTAATGAGTCTGAAGAATGAGCTCTGTGACATAAAGATGAATGATGATGATAGAATAACATCATACTTTGTGAGAATCTCTCAGTTAAGAGATCAACTACAAGCTATTACAGAGATCATTTCAGAGAAGGATTTGGTAAACATAGTACTCAATGGTCTTCCCAAGACATGGGATGCATTTTCCGCAAGAATGAACACAAGGAAGGAGTATCCTACATTTGAAGAACTTTGGACTTGTTGTGCTCAAGAAGAATCTAGGATCAGTGTAAAAGAGAAACCCCAAAAGAAGTACGATGATCAAGCCTTCACAACAAGATTCAAGAACTTTAGGAACAAAAGGAAGTTTGGTTCAAGGAGGAAGAAAAATCAAGAGAAATATATTTCATAAATACAATGCTTCAATTGTAGAAAGTATGGTCACTACAAGAATCATTGTCTCGAGATAAAGAAAAGGAAGGGGACACACGAAGCATTAGTTGACGAAGAAAAGGAACCTACTAAGAAGACCAACCAGGATAAAAAAAAACTTATTCTTCTAAAGACAAGGTAACAATACTCTTCTCAGTTCTTGTACATATCTTGTCTACATAGTCTTTGTACATATCTTGTATATCTATCCCTTAGAAGATAATATGTTCCAAGAAGAACTATACCTATGGAAAAACAACAAGATAAGGATTTCCATCATTATACGAGTCAGATAATACACATGAAAGGATGAAATCATGTGGAAGCTATTACAAGATAATCAGAAATCAGAATCAATCCTGAAGAGACTTAGAAGAACCAAAGACAGAAAGAAGTCAACAATCAAGAGGAAATTGGAGAAAGACTTATGACACTTTGCAGAAGACAATAAGGATGAAGACAAAATCGTGGACTCTCCTAGATGGACGAAGCCCATTATATATTACCAAAATAAGAGCATGCATTCATACATGAAGCAAGGATTAGGAGGGAGCTAATCCTATGATCCATTGAAGATGATGAAGTATTTATCTATGGTAGCAGCCATGAAAATAAGTACGTGTTCAGTTCGACCTTAGAAGAAGTCTTCTTCGAAGAGAAGCCTTAAAGTATCCCTGGTTGACTATCCACATCTGTGATCCTATGATTAAAGGAAGAAGCGAAATCTTTAGGGAATGGAATCTATAAGAAAATCCATCGACCCAAGAACTAAAGAAAAACATTAACATGAAGATTCCAAGAAAGAAAGAAAATCCAGAACAACCAGTCATTGTATTAAGAATCACAAGATTACCAGCCTGATATGAACTCATTAAAAGAAATGAACAGAGGAACTGAAAGTTGTGATGAAGAACAGTGTATATATGCAAGCATTGCAAGATCCAGAACTCAAGGTTCTCCCAGATGGAGGGAGAAGACTATGATGATTACTTGCTCCAGTAAACCAAACATACCTCTACATGAGTCATTATATCATCTGCAATATCCATCAGTTGGAGTTCTACATCAGATGAATGAAAAGACTGTTCTTCAGAGCAATTGAGCAAAGAGTGTATAAAGAGAAACCTCAATATTTTGAGGCATACCAGAAAGAGACCCTTGTATGCAGATGGAAGAAGATAAATTGGTGGAGAACCTCCAATGCACAACAAAAGCATGGTGAATATTTTCTATAACAGAGATACTGTATCAGGATGATTACTCAAAAGATCAGGATGATGGATTGCCAATCCATGAAAAAGATCTCATGATGACAGAAGAAGTTCCACAGGGATATGTTCCAGTTTGACCCTTTCCACGATGTTGTGAGTTAGTAGGAACCAAGAGGAATCCAACAATGATGTACTTTATTGATCAGAGTTACATGAAGCCTTCATAGAAAACCAGTGTTCCAAACCGAAGTACATCTGAAATCAAGCATTACATTATCCATGATGAAGTCCAGAAAGGAGAAAGTGGTTCTCCAATACATATCTCCACAAATGAGCAGATAAGAAGACATTTTGGTAAATATTTTGTTCAAGATGAAATATTTTTCATACTCAAGATGGAGCTCGTGGAGACGACTTCCTTATTGAAAAAGGAAGAAATGACTCCTAGGTTGGGAGGGAGCACTGATGTGTTATTGATTGATGGAAAGTCATTTTTCAGTTCGAAAATGGTCCAGGATGAGCAGTTCCTTTCTAGTGCGGAAAGTGGTTTGAGATTTCTGACAGACAGACATTTTCCAGTTCGGAAAATGCTCCAGATCGAACGGTCATTTTCATAATGAAAATGGTTCGATGAATTTTTGATGTACCATAGACAACGATTTCCCATTTTGGTTAACATGGAGAATGGTCTAGGGCAGTATCTCTTCTTGAGGGTTACTCAATAAGATTGGCCCTCCTCGCCGAACAACGATTTTCCATTGTGTTTAACATGGGGAATGGTCTATTTTGGAGGTTGGTGTAGGATAGTCATTTCCTTAGGAAATGGTCTGAACAGTCATTTCTTAGGGAAGATTCATTCTCTCCAGGTTGCACTTTGTTTAGTGCCGAAGGAATGGCCCAGGGTGTGGAATGGTCCAGGTTCAACAATCAGGGATAGACATTTCTTAGGGTAGACTCATTCTCTCCAGGTTACACTTTGTTTAGTGTAAGGGGAATGGCCCAAGGTGAGTAATGTTCCAAGCTTATAAATCAGGACAATTATTCTTCCTTGCTTGAGAATAATAGTCCAAATATCTCATCATTGATGTTTGACTTTCTGAGGGAAGACGCTCTTCCAAGATATCATAGATGTGTGTGGAAGAATGGCCCAGATGATTCAGTTTATATCATAATAATGTTTATATGTAGATTGATATCAGATGATTGTTATGAAGATCGTATGTCTCTAGATAGTAGATGTATACTATTGTGGTGGATTTGTTCCACCGTTTGATCAAGTATCTGTGTGCTACTTTGTGTGGTAGTGTACCACTGGATTGTAGTTGTGTACTACTATGGATAGACACAATTGTGTTATGTTGAATGATATTGGTCTGATTGCCTTGAAGACTATCAACAATGTTGAAAATTATTATCATCTAGATGGATGATCAATGAACAGAGATTTCCTAGACAGAAAATGGTTCAAAACATTTACTCTTCTATATTAGAAGAATGGCTCTTGTGTCACTCTATGGAGTGAGAATCATGTATGATTACTCAGATAGAGTATGCTTCCGAGAGATGATGCATCTGATGACACTGATGGTGATGATGGTGCTCATGATCTAGTCATGAGAGAGTCTATACAACTATGTTGATGCTATCGGATGAATGGTATGGTTATGCTAAAGACCTGTTGGCAGCCAATACAATTTTTTCTATTGCCCTATAAGCTTCCTACACCTATGTCTTGCGAACTTCAAGTTTTCGTTGCGTTTTTCAAATAGACGAAACTTTCATTTCTTGAGACTTTTGCACATTTGTCTTCGTAAAGTTTTCACGACTGTACGCGTGAAAAATTCCCCGTTTGAAGTCACATTTTGATCACTATATGAACTGTCATGATCTTTTTATCAATGTGCTTACTGCGCTTACCTTTGTTTATCATTGTGTAGCTGAAAGAACTTTTGAACTGTATTCACTGGTCATTCTTATATTGACTATGGGATTGAGTTTCATTGAGTTTGCAATACATTAATCTTGGGATTTGAACTTTATATGACTTGCCCGATCATTAAATCTTTGAAAATACATAAGGTTTTGATTAAACTTTTTATATACATGTGATATAATCCTTATGATAATTTTCATAAACTTAGGCTTGTCGACTATATGAATTCGGTTTGGCACTTTGGTTGAATGTTGATTGATACATGGGCACATATATAATTTTGGTGTTAACCTATACGATGAATGTTTTGAACACTATGATAGTGTTGGCGTGTATTGGTTGGATTTTGATTACTTATACACATGACTTAATAGATAATCCATAATTATGATTTGAATAGCCATATCGGCAGTTGTACTGCGACCACTATTTCTCTGAACATCTCTACAACCCTTGCACACTTTGCATTAATGCCTGCATCCTTGCCGAGTTACCTTTGTTGATTTTTGGGAAAATCTTTGATCCCACTCTGTTCAAACCCTTGACCCTTAGCCCGGCTCACTGTGTGTTATCTCCTGGCTCCCGAAGGGCGAATTTGAACTCCCATGGTGTTCAGAGTTGGTGTTGGTTTCATTTTGCCAGAGAAAACTGCCCCGTAATTGCTCCCAGAGTCACGTTTTTGCGTGAGCGAGTATGGGAAAATGGATTTGAATTAGCTCAAACCGTTGAAAACCCGGAACCTTTTTTAGCCCCTTCACCTTCTATGTGGGCGGTTTCTTCAGAAAGTGAGCTACTACAGAGATCTAGCTCTCATTTTACAGGTCAATTTATCAGTGGCTGGAACATGCGTTTTGAGTCTGTATGCGTTCCTTCAGATCTGTTCTTCAGAACTCCCTCCCACCTGTCAAGTCGTCTCGTCGTCACACAGGTATGGAAAATTTGATATCAATTCATTTTGTAAATAATCACTTGTTTATATAACGAATTCGAATTCGGTTTTGGATTGGTTCTGTTAACAACATTGATTAGCTCTATCACATTATATGCATTCTGTACATAGCTTTGCCCTGATAAATCGAAATTCGTTTTCCCAGTTTAGCATTGATTAGATTTCCTTCGATTTGATTAATCGTGGTATGGATTGGATTGGTTTGATTTGGCTTAAATTAGATGCTCTGTTGTCTTAAACACAATCTGTTTCTCATATTCGATTCTAGACACAATCACGTTTCTTTTGGATTTCATTATAATGCATATGCTATGTTTGATATGGTTAACTGTTACGGTGATTTTCGACCAAGCTTGAATGCAGTTTGGATTGTGTTTAATGTGATTCTGTTTTATATACACCCAAATCGTGAATAGACACGATTCATAACAGTTATACCCAGCCAGTCAATTCGCATTGGATTATTCCACCATGTTATCAGTTCGTTTGCCATGAATATGTTG
>SNQJ01S0023060.1:8655-29131 GCA_010110895.2 Picea sitchensis
GCTATCTAGCCTAGGGTTTGCTTCCGGAGGAATTCTCAGGTCAAGGTTAAGGTGCTCGGAGGGAGGCTTTGGCCTGTGGTTGGGTGACGAGGGTATCGTCAATGGTAAAACGAGCACACCATCTTTTATATTCTAACAGTGACAACATCAACATCTCTATCATTGTTGGAAAAATGCTTACAATAGAATTGGTTTGGGTTTTTTTTTAATATGTTGGAGGTTGTTGAGAGATTCTCTCAACCCCTCTCTCTATGTTTATAATAGGTTGAATATGAATCCAACTATATATTTGTGTAGTAATTGTGCAGAAATGTAATGAAATACGAATAATTTTTTGTGCTATGGCTATTCTCTCTAATTTTATCTTGGTATCAGAGCCTGTAGTGGCTTAAATCCCTCATGGGGTAGCCAGGAAGATGTGAGAGTTGTGATTTTTGATTCTCTCTCTCTCTCTCTCTCTCTCTCTCTCCATATATATATATATATATATATATATGAGACAAGAGTGTATTACTGTGAGTGATTTTCGGTGTGTTGAGTTTTGTGTGTAGAGAGACTTCACTCTCTGGATTGGAGGAGGATCTATCTACCAGATTGTTGTCGGTGGAGATCTGTTTGATTCAAGGTGCAGATCCGTGGATTCAAGGTTGGGAGCTGCCATTTCCTTGAAGACTTGTCTGGTATACCCGCTATAAGACAAAATATAAGAGAACAATATTTTCTATTTGTCAATAAGAGAGGCCTGTGCGCTGCCATCTATGCAATCTAAAAAGAAGAACATGAATATCGATTGTGGAGAAAATTGAAGATTCCCGCTGCCAGATAAGAAGAGAAGTCAAGCCGTGACTATTGTTAGAGGGTCGCGTATCAATTAGAGGAGCATACTGATCCGTGGGTGCCTGTCCATACTCATATCGTAGAGATCCTTAGACCATGGGCATGGTAAACTATAGATCGATGGAAGTGTTCAGATGGAATCGACAGATCAATTCAACAAGGAATGAATCGTCACTGTCAATGCAATCTGAAAGGAGAGTTGTCAATCTATTCAGTACAAAGGATTGAGATTTATTATCTTTCAGAGACTATGTTGATCGTGATCGTGACATTCATGTTGTTTCTGCTTATTTGAGAGAATGAAATCCTCTTAAAGGGGGCAGAGATTTATTCCAGAACAAGCAAAGCACCGTTGCTTTGCTTAGAATCCTTCGCGCTTCTCGAGATGTCGTCTAAGGATTCAATTGCAGTGGCATGTGAGATGGGTGGATATTTTGTTTTTAGATTCATGATGTGGTGTGATGTATTTTAAAATGTGTTTTAGAGTATGTATTAGCATTATATTTGGGATTGTAAAATTTTTGTATTGCAGAACCAATTACACAATGAAGTACCATAATTCAAAATTAGTGGTTCTTGACGTTCTTTGGCACCGAGAGAACAGATCATTAATTGATTATGTCTACATTCTGTCAAATGTTGGTGGGACTTGTTGTACTTCGGTGCTTCAAGATCGTTAGTTACAGGTTATCCTTGTGTATATTGTTGTAGATGTGTTCAAATAAGGTCAGTAGTATGATTGACTACTGAAAATATCCAGTAATCAGATCACTGTCCTATATAACTATCAAAATTTGCTCTTCGGGAGAATTCCACAGATGGTAGTGTATCCATAGGATAATTTAGTGTCGAGAAGGTCGAGAAGCGTCAATTCTACAAGTTCGTCAATGATGGTCAGAAGCGTTGTTATCTTAAATGAGTTGAAAGAGAAGGTCGAAGTTGTGGAGAAGAAAGAGCATATACGAGAAAATTTCAGAGTGGATAGGACTGTTGATGACGACCATATCAAGACAAATGTTTATGTTAAAATTTGAGTATTGTAATTATAATATAATATTTGTAATGTAAGCATTATGGGAAAGTGTTGAAATAATGCTTACAATAGAATTGATTTGGATTTGGTTTGAATATGTTGGAGGTTGTTGAGATATTCTCTCAACCCCTTTCTCTATGTTTAAAATAAGTTAGATTTGAATCCCTATATAATTATTTAGTAGTTGTGCAGAGATATAATGAAATACAAATAATTTTTTATGCTATGACTATTCTTCAAATTTACAATTATCATCTCTATCATACTCAACACCTTTCATTACTCATGTGACAACCTCAACAACTCTATCATCCTTTACTGTAGATCTCAAATATAAATATCTAACACCTTTCGACACAATTGTGATATTGCCTTAAGTAACATTAAAGAGACAAATACAAAAGTTTTATTAACTATAAAATTATAGATTCATTACTCATGTGACAACCTCAACATCTCTATCATCCTTTACTGTAGATCTCAAATATAAATATCTAACACCTTTCGACACAATTGTGATATTGCCTTAAGTAACATTAAAGAGACAAATACAAAAGTTTTATTAACTATAAAATTATACATTCTTTACTGTAGATCTCGAATGTAGATATCTAACACCTTTCGACACAATACTGATATTACTTTAAGTGACATTAAAGAGACAAATACAAAAGTTTTATTAACTATAAAATTAATTATATAATGTATACATAGTGTATATAAGAAGACTTAATACTAATCAAATATGCTTATTATTCAAATAGGTTTATTTAAGGGATCGAAAATTCCTAGAAACATATGGGATTTTGTTTTTGGCATATCCTTTGTGAAAAATAATATCCATTTAATTTGAAGTATTAAAATAATTAAATATTACGATCTTAGAAGTTGTACGTAAACATGTATTCTCACATTAATTTAGCATAAATCGATATACCATATATAGCTTTAAACTTTATTTAACATTGGAAATAAAGGTTCACGATTAAACTTCAACGTTTATAGCTTTAACATAGCATTTACAAGTAAAAAAGGGGTTAATGAGATATGGATGTTTAATATATTGTATCTAATTACATTTAATAGAAGTTTATATTTCATATTTCATATTTTTTTATTATTACTATGTTTATATTTCATGAAAGACATTTGAAACAAAGCAATAAAAGTCGAATCTTCTCTACACAAAATTGGGTATATGAAATTTAAAATTTAAGTGAAATGTAAGAGTTTTAAAAGTTATAGTAACCTTAATTTGAATTTTATGATAAAGTTTAACATTTTATCATTTTGAATAAAGGGATTTGATTTCCATACAAAGTATAGAACACGAAGTAAAGAAGACGGTATTGTTGGCCTTGATACAAATTAGCATAGGTTTATCTTAACTCTAGATCTATTAAGCATTGTGATGCAAATTTTTTGGTGCTTAAAAAATCTCACATCAAGATGGATTTGTGTTGTACTTTATATATATTACTTGGAATGGAGCCTAGGGAAACCCACCAGGACTTCCCCTCATTTCGAGGATGGTACCCATGGTTAACCAGATTTTGTAGAAAGTTGAGGTTTTTTCGATAGCTTTCTCATTTAAGAGCTCAACATGTCACTTGTAGGAATTAAACCTGGGTGGAGAGGGGAAACACCCCTCAACACAAACCATTCGTGCTAAACCCAATTGACAAAAGGGGGGAGGGTGCAACACTAGGACATCTTGCGAGGTCACCCATCTCAGTGCTACTCTAGCCCAAGTACACTTAACTGTGGAGTTCTAATGGGATCCGATGCATTAACGCAGGTATGATCGTATATATATATATATATATATATATATATATATATATATATATATATAATTCTTTAATAAAAATTAAAAATTGGGTTTACCTTACATGGGATGAACGTTATAATCTCTTCCTTTTGATGCTTAAAAGATATTGTATCAAGATGGATTTATGCCAGTGTTCTTTATATATGTGTTTGTGTGTGTGTGGAAGAGTAGACATGATTGCACACACATTGATTCGGATTTTATGAGCAGAACGAAATGAATACAGATCTATATTATTAACACATAGATATAATGAACAATAACAGAGATACAATAAAACTTGGCTTCTATTCAATAAGGAAATATGATGAAACTATAAAATCCAGACTTAAACACGCTTGCTAGAATGGTGGTGGCTTATCTCTGAAAAGAGATGTGATGGTTGCACTCATTTGAAGAAGATGATTACAATGAGGCTCCAAAATCCTTTTTACATCAAACATGAATGCAAAAACCCTATACATCCAAAACCCTAACTCTAGGAGATGAAGCACCAAAAGTCATGGGGTCCCGTTGGGGTAAGTTGGTATATCAACCTCCCCGGGTCGTAACTTTTGCATATGATCTTTGTTTTAAGTGCACGATATCCCGTTGGAAAGGTCTATCCGAGGACTATACATTCTTTCGTCACACTCTAACTTATTCTACAGTGGTGGGCCCAGAAAACGTTGTTTAGGGCCTCAAAACAACGTCGAAAGTTCAAGACTCGAAAAACTAGAAAAAAACTGCCCAAATGAAAACTGAAACTGCTAAGATAAAATTTGTATGTGAGCCAATTGGAGTAGGTGGGTGGCCACCGATATCCACCTGGATCAATCCTCCCCTCTTAGGAAGCAATGGTCTCCATTGCATTGAGTTCCCCCATTAGACGAGAAAAATTCTATTGAATTTGGGCCCGGGTGAGCCACTTGCCTTAGTGTAGGAGTTGCCATGCTTTGACAACTCGATAAAGTTGGATCTTATGTCGGGGAGTGCCCTTGACCTGTGTGCCCACGATCTAATTAGTGGATGTATGTTCCATGCAGTCAGGGTTGAGCTTTGCTGGTGTCAATTGTTCTGCTACCTCTGAGATGTCCAATAATGATGGAAAGTATGGTCAAAGGAGGTCCACATTAAACACTAGGTGCAAGCCAAGGAAGGGGGGAATGTTGAGCTCATAATAATTGTCACCCACATCCTTGGTGTTGGTATAAGGTCCATAGCGTAGTGGACGAAGTTTCTGATGGGGCTCTGTAAGGCGTTCTTTCTGCAAGTGAAACCAAACTTTATCTCCCACCTGAAACTTGTGTGGCACCCACTGTTGATCATGGCACTGCTTTTACTTGGCATTGGACATTTGTAAAATATCTTGAACCTGTTGGTGGATTTTCTAGATCCACTCAATGAACCGGGTAGTTTTGTCGGCTTCAGTTTGAGCATGGGACGAGTATTCCTGGGTGGCTACAAGGGGTAGTGCAACATCCATGGGATCCAATGGTTGAAATCCCAACCCCACCTAAAAGGGGTTGTGTTCGGTTGAGCTATGAATGACTCTGTTGTAGTTGTGTTGAACATAGGGAAGACTCTCATCCCATGTGTGGGGATGCTTGGAATTGTACATGCACAGGATATGCACGATCATCCGGTTGATGACCTTGGTTTGTCCATCTGTATGGGGTTGGAAGGTAGTGGATTTGGTGAGCTTAGTGTCCAATAGTGACCAGAGGCTCGACCAGAATGTGCTAAGGAATTGTTTGTCCCGATCTGAGATGATGGTTTGTGGTATCCCAAAATGTACCCACACTTGTTCGAAGAAAATCTTGAGAGTGACCTCTGTCGTGATGCTCTTCTTGCAGGCGACCATAATCGTTTTTTTAGAAAAACTATCAACCACCACAAAAACAGTCATTTCCCCGCTTGGTTGACAGAAGGCCCAACATGTAGTCCATCGAGATGGATTCCCAGGGCCTTTCAGGAATAGGCAGAGGGGTTTACATTTCTTGTTTCTTAATGGAGGGTTTGACAATGGCGCAGGTAGTGTAGGACTTGATATACTTGTTGACATCATGTCGAAGTTTCAACCAATAGAAATGTTACTACAACACAACCACTATCTTTTCTACGTCGAAGTGTCCTGCCACCCGAGTGTAGTGGGATTCCCAAATTATCTTCACTCGCTCGCTTGATGGAACACAGAGATGGCCTATATGGCACATCAACCCATCCTGAAGATGGAAATCAGTGACAATTGTGTTTGCGCCCATCATTTGGTAGGTGGCAGCGAAGTCAGGACCTCTCTCATAGAGTTAGGGCCATCTAGAGGTCTTGTAGCCGCATAAGTTTAGCATCACGGTGAGTGATGCAACTGGCAGGCAGTTGAGGAAATCAATGACTTGGTTGGTGATTCCTTTCTTATACTTGATGTTGAGATAGAACTGTTGCAAGTATGTGGACCACTTCTGATGGCGATCATTCTGCAATTTTCCTTGAGTCTGCATGAACTGCAACGACTTATGATCGATGTGGATGATTGTATCCTTCCCGAGAATGTAATGCCTCCATTGGCGGCAGGATTGTATAATGGAGTACATTTCTTTGTCATAAGTAGGGTACTTACAAATGACATTTGATAATGTCTCACTATGATAGGCCACAGGGTGTCCGTGTTGAGTGAGAACTACGCCCACAACATAGTTTGAAGCATCTATTTCTATCTCAAAGGGTTTTTGCAGGTCAAGTAATGAACACATTGGGGATGAGAACAAGCATTGTTTCAAATCATCAAGCGCTTGTTGTTGTGACAGGCCCCACACAAAATTTTCATTACCACCACCCTCGATTACTTGGTTGAGGGCCGATGTAATATGGGAGAATCCCAACACGAACTTGTGATAGAAATTGGTAAGGCCTAAAAATCTTTGAAGCTCAATGAGTGTGGTTAGGGCTGGCCAATCATGAATGACCTGGATCTTGGCTAGATCCACATGCACCCCATGTTCATCAACAATGTATCCTAAGCACTGGACCTTGTCCATGTCGAAGGAAATTTTTTCCAAATTTTCATATAGTTGGTGCTGACGTAGAGTATGCAGAACCTGTTGAATATGTTGCAAGTGTTCCGCCCAATTCTTGTTGTAGATGAGGATGTCATCCAAATACACCACCACAAAATAATTGGTGAAAGGCCGTATGATAGCTTTCATCATCCTCATGAAATTTTTTGGGGCATTCGTCAAATCAAAGGGCATGCCGAACCATTCAAAAATACATTCTTTGGACTTGAAGGAAATTTTCCATACATCTGTCTACTCTATTGGGACCTTATGGTATCCAGACTTCATATCAATCTTACTGAAGTAGTTTTCCCCATTGAGTTGGTCAAGGAGATCATCGATCCGGGGAATCGGGTACTAGTTCCTGACTGTGATTTTATTTAGGGCCCAGTAATCAATGCAAAGTCGCTAGGTCTCGTCTTTCTTCTGCACAAGCATGATTGGACTTCCACACAGTGATGAGTTGGGTCAGATGTGCCCCTTTTGGAGCAGTTCTTGGATTTGTTTCTTGATCTCCTCATTTTCTACTAGATAGCGACGATAGACTGACCCATTGGGTAGCAGTGCATCAGGGGTCAGATCGATTGAATGCTTGACCTGACAGTGTAGACGTACCCCATTGGGTGAGTAGAAGATGTCTTTGTATTCTTCCATGACCTTATCCACTTGCTTCTTCTACGTGGAGAGTTTGACTGTGGAGGCCATGGATGTGGCTATAAACTTCCGCTCACTTTGAGAGCGTATCACAAAGAAGACAAAGTTCCCGGTCTAAGAGATGACCTTCCTGCATTGCTTGGCAGAGATCAAGGAAATGGAAGTAAGAGGAACTACCTCGGGTATCATGTACAATTTCCTGTTCAAAGTAATAATAACACTACAAGGCCTAGACTCATATACAACATGATGTTTCCATAAATAAGGTTTTCCTAAAAGAGCATCACAAACTTCAAGGGGAGAAAAATCAAACAATACCTCATCTTTGAAGGGCTTGATGCCATAGGATAGGCGACATTGTTGGCTAACATGAAGATCACTTCCTTGGTGGAGCCATCCGATGGTGTATGG
Organism: Picea sitchensis; assembly: GCA_010110895.2. NCBI lineage: Eukaryota > Viridiplantae > Streptophyta > Pinopsida > Pinales > Pinaceae > Picea > Picea sitchensis. Next base: position 16,454 of record SNQJ01S0023060.1, read on the forward strand.
TTGTGGGTGCGACATTGTCGAAAGGACCAACCACTTGATGACCTCCGCTAATATGAGGTTATTCTATCTACCACTATCAACAATGAACTGCAACAGAGTACACTTCACCCACATCTGTGAATGAAAGAGGCACTCACCTTCCTCTAGCTCGTTTGGTTCACCAGGATGGATATTGGTGGTAGCAATGATGCCACTAGGTTCTGCGTCAATAATTCGTCTTCCCTTTTCTGGTTCTGACTTTGAGTTGGAACCCACATCTGATTCAGAGGATTTCACCTCCACCACTAATGACTACTTTGAGCAACAATCTGCAGTGTTATGCTAGAGACTCTTATGGAAGTCGCACCACTTTCTGGTGTCTTTATTCTTCTTTCCATTGTCCTTATTTGTTTACGGCTTAGACTGGTTGTCATGAGGCTGTCCATATTTTCTCTGCCCTTTGTTCTGTGGGTTGGGGCTGCACTTTCTCTGCTTCTCCTATGAGGGGTTTTGTTGGCCCTTAACCAAGTTTTGGGAGATCCTTGGTCAAGATGACCTATTTTGGGACTTTGACAGCTTGTCGAAGACAGAGCGCAAGACAAAGCGGATATCGTGGGATCTCGTCCCCCTTTTGGGTCCCTTTTAGGATATGAGAATATGTAACGGGAATGGGATGTCGGCCCATGGGTTTACCCATGTTTAGGCCTATTTTGTATATATAAATAGAAGGCTAGGAAATGTAAGAGGGGGTGTGTGCAAGTTTTCTAAGTGCTAAGAGTTGGATCTATGTGATGGAAGGCAGATAAGTTAAGTTCTAAATGAAATTGTGGATTGTAAATGCTTTGTGCACAGACTGTGGAAAGGCTTAGTGTTGTGACCTAGCTCGGGGAAGGAGGATCTGGCGAGGTGTGCACAAATCTCCTGTCCTATGCGAAGTAGGATTTTTGTGGCTCTGTGCATGTAACCCATTGAAGAAGCTAATAAAGAAGAAGAGTTGGTGGACGTAGCCCCAGGGTGGGGGTGAACCACGTAAATACTGTATTATTCTGCTCTTTGCAATGTTCTGATGTGTTTATGTGTTATTTGCTAAGTGATTTGAGATAGTTAGATAGATATACTTATGCTTTGTGCTTATGATGAATATAGATGTTAGATTTGATAGAGGTGAATGTGCTTAGTGCTTGCTTCTGCTAGATTTGATCCATTTATTTGTGCTAAGTGCTTAATTACCTTAGTTCTGGATAAATGCTGCGATGCTCTGTTCTCTCTGTGAAGTAGATATTGGTTATATAATGATGAACTATTGTTGCTAAGTGCTCTATTAAGTATTATAATCACAGATCTGTGTCCTAGCTAAGGTTGCAGACACATGAGTCCTGCAACCACCCTTGCCTCTACCTTTGGTGAGACTTCATCTACTTCGCAGGTGTTGTCGAAAGGGCCAGTAGTTAGGGATTTGTTGGTGCGTTTTTATAGCATTGAACCCTGGGTCTGCCCCTGTGCCAACAGGTTCCAAGACCCAAACTTACACATCTTTTTCTTAAGCTTCTGCTCGATTTTGACAACATATCGATATGCCGCACCCAAGGACAAGATGTCCAAAAACTCCATTTTTGTTTGGATGTATCTATGTAGACTGCCACGATACTTGAGCACCATATGTAGCTCAAAATATTTGATACCCAACTTGGTGTGCAAGGTATGGAAGATATGCGTGAACTCTGACACTATTTGGTCCCTTTCCTGCCACAATATTGTCCATCATGTATACAGGTCGTCATAACTTCCAACAAGGTAGTATTGTTCCTTAATAACATCCCTGAAGGACTCACAGGTGAGTGTGATTTTAAATAATGAGGGTTTCCTGTTTCATTTTTCTCATAGAAAGTCTCCCAACAATCTTTGACATGGGGGACAACTTTGAGGATTGCAAATCTAATATTTTCTCTATTGGAAAAGTTGTGGACAAAAAAATACCCTTCTAGCAGATTCAACCATTTGTTTACAACATCTATGTCTATCTGAATTTCAAATATAGGAATATCAAAGTTTATCTATACCTTGAAGGGGGTGGTGCCTCCGCTCGAGGAAGATCCATCTCCTACTAGTAGTCGTCGAAGGATTTGCACAAAACTATTCGTCATCTCGTTCCTCTAATGTGTGAGGGCTTCCTTGAGCAACAGTTTGAATGGATCTACTATTCCGTCGTCTTTCTTTTCTCCCGCTATGAAAGGTTTCTTGGGCATGTGAGAGCATTTTTTCTCAAGAGATACAAGATCGATACCTAACTGTTTGTACCCTAACCTCGTCGGGGACATGCATTAAGAATGACACGGAGCATATCGCTCTGATACCAATGATCCAGATTTTACGAGAATAACAAAATGAATACATATCTATATGATTAACACAGAGATACAGTGAACAATAACAAAGATACAATAAAATTTGAATTCTATTCAATAAGGAAATATGTTGAAACTGTAAAATGCAGACTGAAACAAGCTTGCTAGAATGGTGGTGGCTTATCTCTGAGAAGATATGTGATGATTGCGCTCATTCACAAGAAGATGATTACAATGAGGCTTCAAAATCCTTTTTACATCAAACATGAATGCCAAAACCCTAGACATCCAAAAACTTAATCCTAGGAGATGAAGCACCAAAAGTCATGTGGGCCCCGTTGGGGTAAGTTGGTACATCAACTTCTTGGGGTCGTAACTTTTGCATACAATCTTCGTTTTAGGCGCACGATATCCCGTTCGAAAGGTCTATCTGAGGAATACAAATTATGCCATCACACTTTAATCATTTACAGTGCGACTGTGGCGGGCCCAGAAAATGTTGTTTCAGCCCTGGAAGTTCAAGACCCGAAAAACTAGAAAAAACTACCAAAATGAAAACTGACACTGCCAAGATGAAATCTGTATGTGATCCATTTGGAATAGGTGGGTGGGCACCGATATCCACTTGGATCACACACACACACACAAAAATCTATTGAACAACTTCATATCGTGTTATCCAATAATGAATGCAATACAGGTTTCATAATCTTTCCAATCAATTTGTTTTGCATTCTCTAGGGTCTCCAAATCACCAAATGGTTGCCCCTTGCATATTGTAAAGCATGCATCTGTTCTAGCCTCATAATCTTCTAGACCTATAGCAACAAGGAGGTCTAGGGAATTTCTGCACCATCTTCTTCTTTATCACTCATAAAATTTGACTTATGCTCGTCTCATTCCACGACCAGAGTTTTCCAACTACTACCCTCTGAACCTATCATCCACCTCCACAACTATGGTATGCCATAGGCATTGAGGAGCCTGAGATTTTCTCTCGGTCATCGCTATCCTTGTGGCTTTGTTGGGTACCATTGGTGGAATCTTGTATGACTCTACAATTTCAAAGACATTTGTTAACTCATCTCAACTAAGACATGGGCCCAACTTTATGCAACAATCTCGCGATCAATAGAGTCCTGATCGATTATGGCAGACTTCCATAGTGCTAACTAGACCTTAAGAAATTTGGAGAAAACAAGTATGTTCTCCCACTGATGCTCATAGGCTGCAACCCGCTTTACTAGCTCCTTCTCTTTTGACTATGGCTCCCTCACATGAACAAAGGACTAACACTCAAGTCTCTCTCATGTTCCTGGGCCCTCACATGAGGGACAAAAAATCAATTGAGATGCAAATCTCATGGGGCTTAAAAGATCTTGCATCATTTTGGATTTTTGTTGGTGTACTATATATATATATATATATTCTCTATTTTATTATTCTTTAATAAAATTTAAAAATTGAGTTGACCTTACATGGGATGGACAAATGGGGTGGACATTACTAAATCTCTTTAATACTGGGCTATAGACTGCATCTTTCATTTCTCAGTGCAATGACATAAAGGACCTGACAAAATTGAATGATTGTGTTCTAATTAATGTTTATAAGGATTCAATATTGTTGTATATTGGAAGAAATTTAGGAAAAAACAATGTGCTAATGAAGGTTATAAAATAATTTAAAATTTAACTAGAATATTCTGATATGAGATATCATATTAGTCTCCCCTATGAAACTGCCTAAAATTTTGCTTTCATACTTTGTAAATTTACATGGAGTACAGATTACTCAATAATTATGGTGCCCAAATCTAAGAAAGTCCAATGTGTTTACTTCAAAAAAGATGATGTAGCCCACTCAACTTTAATATTTGCCACACTTCTAAAACAATACAAATGTTTTCATTGTTCTTTCGGAAGCAGAAAAAACTTGCAATACTCAGATCTTCCAGCCTAGCCTCTATTGGTACAATATCAAGACCCCAACGTGTAGTTGCATCATTGTTTGTAGGCAAAAATTGACCACCTAAAATAACCCATTGGTGGTCTGTAGGGGGGTTGACTTCCACTCATGCTAAATGTCTTTGGGTCTTGGGTTATTAACCTATTTATTTACATCCAAGAAAGACACAAGACTCTCATTGTTGTCCAAACAAGGATTTCATGATTAAAATATATTAAAAATGATAACAACGTAAGATCCCAAACTATTTTGACAATATTTTTTTTTTATATAAAAACGTAGCTCTGTGAATTAAACTATTATTCTTTTATGTAACATACAAAACATATAATGATTATGTAACATACAAAACATATAATTAACCACCCTTGCCTCTACCTCGGGTGAGACTTCATCTGCTTCCCTGGTGTTGTCGAAAGGGCCGATAGTTAGGGTTTCGTTGGTGCATTGTTGTAGCGTTTAACCCTGGGTCTACCCCTATGCCAACAAATGGTTCCGTTGTTGGGACCTGAAACTATGATTGCTGGGAACTGAGAAAGAATAATCTTTGTGCAAAGATTTGACCTGAAACTATGAAAGCTCTATACGTAGATCTGTTGACCTAGTGCACAGTATTCTACTTGATTTATAAAGATCTGTGCTAAAGAAAGAAGTCTGATCTGAAGAAAAGAGGTAAGATCTGAAATCTTTATGCTCTGAGAAAAGTAGAAGTGGGACCTTTTTGAAGAAAAGAGGTAAGATTTACAAGCTCTGTGCTCTGATAAAGGTAAGAGTAGTGAAAAGTTTTTAGATCTGGAAGCTTTGTGCTCTGTAGAAGTAAGATAAGTGGAAATTTTTGTTTCTAATGTATGGATCTAGGTATGTTTGATAGAATATGTCCTAGTTTGAAAACTAGGGTATTGGTAGATGAAAGAAGGTTTGATATGTGTAGATCTGATAAAAATAGTGAAAGATACGTTATACCTATGGATAGAAAGAATGTTTGGACTAACAAATGGATGCAGGATCCTAGAAATAATTTGTTGCAGGTTAGCCCTTATGATCCCAACGCACAGTACAAGAGAAGCTGGGGATCATTTAAATGAAAGAGAGGATTAACACTCTATTACAGTTGCAAAAAACTAGGACATCTTGCTAAGAAATGCCCTGGAAGAAGACCTAGCTATCTTTATTGTAGGGCTATGGACCATGAGGTATTGGATTTCTCTAGAATGATTGCCAAAGTTGAAAGAATGAATCTGAATAAAAAAAACCCTAAGGCATATCCAAAAACGAAGACTATGGAAGAATCCCAGAAAGAATCCGAGCAAGTACTACTAGAAATGAAAGTAACCCTGAATGACCACGGACATGTCAGATTATCGGAGATCTTCAAAGAAAAAGAATAAATTGAAGCAAGAATAGGAGACTTCGACATTGATTGTGTTCTGGATAAAGAAACACAGGTGAATATCATGACATAAAGAACTTGGGAACTTTTAGGGAAGCCTTCTATGACTCCTTCCTTGGGAGGAATAGGGTTATTCAGAGGAAAGATGATAAACCTATGTGGCAAGCTCGCTCAGATACCTATGAATGCCAATGGAACTTCGACATAAGAAGATTTTGAGATTATAAATTTATTGAGGGCAACACCCCATTTACCATGTTAATAGGAAAACCTTGGATTGATAGAGATTGAGTCAGATGAAAGGAAGAAGAAAAAGTCTTAGAGTAGAAGAAGTAAGAGTTAAAAGATTTTATAACTAGAAGGATCGCACAATTGATTGAAGAACAAGAGAACAGATTGCAGCCATTTCACAACAGTGACATAGATGTCGAAGTTGCAAGAACACTAGAGGACCCACAGAGGACTGAAATATCTATCCTAGATAAAGAAAGAATAATACCCTTGAAATAATTTCAACAACGCGAAGTGACTATGTCAAAAGTAGATAAGAATCAGAATGGAAAAAGGCAGACCGAGACGAAGCTCACTGGGAAAAAGGCTATAAAGCTAAGTAAGAAGAGAGCTAAGATCGACATGTTGCAAAAGGCTCCAGAGGGAACCTCAAGGAAAATTTGCAAAATTGGAGCTTCGCCGGGATATCAGAACAACGACACATGGCACTTCTCCATGGAGAAGCAATATAGTCGTTGGGGAAATTATAACTGTTCGATTGACGCCCCGAATGGATAGAAAATATATTTATGGAAAGACAACTTGCCATTCCACCATTGGAACTGCGCCACAATGGATAGAACAGAGTTAATGAAAGCTTCATAGCCATTGAAAGAGACCCGTTGCTGAGTTACCTACTTATCCCGTCGCGCCATGCACCGAGAACACTTTTGCCAATTGAGAATTTGAGCCGCAGACTAGGTTTCTTCTGTACAATGATCATCATGCTCTTGCTTCCTATCTTGTTACTGTGTCTAAACTACTCCATGAACCCAAGATTGTTAAACCCCAGTGCGTATGTTGGAGGAATTAAGTGTTGTAGAGAAAGATGTTGAAGACGTTCTAATCGACCTGATGACTGAAAGAGTCATGTTGGAGAGAGGATTGCATGTAGGTGTACATGATTAATCTATGAGAACAGTTCAAGCATCACTGTAGACTGCTTGAGGAGCAAGACCGTCCCGACCGTCCGATGAGAATCGAACTAAGCATAGGGATGATCTAGCGAATGCTAAATTGATCCCGACCATATTACCCACCTATATTCCACCTCTGAGCGGTGCTGTAAACCACGACAACGTACCTACGGATTTCGAGTGCGCCTTGGTCACTGCGTACCTCTTGAATGGGATACGCGCAATGTGAGCAGACAAAGATAAGCTTGCAGTGTTGAAGTTCAGTGACTTCAACCTTGGAGATCGCAATGTCTACAATATGCTCGCCCCACACAAGTACCTAACCAGAATGAAGGGGAAGAATTTGAAGATTCCTAACGCAGTCCACCCTGCTCAGCGTCATGAAGATTCCTCACTTCGGACGACACTAGGAGGTGAATGCATGCGTCAAACTACTGCTATCTTGTCACCATGGTGGTTACTTGTGGCTAGACCGCCGCATAACAGTTGATCCGATGTTGATTAATCAGATCACGTGCTTGAGCATGCAAGGACCTGATCCACAAGAGTTCTACCCCAGAAAAGCTATGGATCACGCTCTAGAAAAATGGATCAAAGACACATACAGAGATGTCGAGAAGGGATTGTGAGTCTACAAGGTAGCTTCTATCCAGAGTGGCGTAGTGCTCCTCGCCTACCAGTTGATTGCAGGGAAGTTAGTACGCAAAAACCGACCCACCCAAGTCACTAGATTTGTAGTTGACCTCGCGAGAAAGTGCGCAGAGGGTCTTCAGATGAACTAGGCGAAGTACCTGGTAAACCAATTAGAACTTGACTGTAGAGAAGCCCAGGATCAAGGCTATGGATTTCATTTTAGTTGGCTATTGATCCTGATCACTTTCATTGCCTGGGAGATGCCAGAAGGTGTGACCTTATTGGACACCGAGCCGTTCGAACCATTAGCTACGAAGTTCAGAACACTATGGTATTCAAGCGACATGAATAAACAATGGTAGTCCAATGTTGTATTTCACACCTACTACAACCAGTTGAAGAGAGCCATACAGTTTGAACCTCGCATGACTCCGAACACTTTACACCGGTTCAGGCCCTTGATGAAGTTCAACGCAGACCAACATTTTATTTACATCACAGCTCATGCTGACGAACATAAGCAACAACTTCAGTCCTATTACAAGTTGATGGAGGAGGACTTGGAGGAGATCACCAAGGACTGTTCGACGGACCTCCTCATTCCAACAGACCCTACGGAGATGTCCGACACCAACAACCCAGAAACAACACATGATACACCTGGACCCAACAAGACAAAGAAGACCGAAGAATCCTAAAATGTAAGCAATACCTTAGTGAAGATTGCTTCCATATCACCATAGCGAGGGGGTGATGGTGAAGAGATAGATGGCGTAGAAGAGGAACAAAAGAAAGGCGAAGTAACCCCGCCTATAGATGAGGAGGACCCATAAAAAAAAAGGAAGGTTTCCCCTCTGAAAATTTCTTCTCGGAAGAAATCGCGAGCCATTGTGACCAAGATGAAGACCGTGCTTACTACGAATGACTTCGACTTCATCGTAGCAGCCCTGAATGATGCTTTGTTGGAGATAGCAGAGAAACAAGAGGCTAAGAAGTAGGAGATGTACAATAGAATTGAGGTCGAGCTCCAAGGGGTACAACAAGCACTACAGTCTAGCGGCGCAGTCCCCACTGCACCTCTATCATTGGGAACACCAGAATTGGGAGATGAGCCAGCTCAACTCCATCAACTCGCTGATACAGTTGAAGCTCACCTCCAACGAGAAAAAGAATAAACAACGCAAGCCACCCAGGCTTTAGCACATGTACATGAAGTACTTGTAGAACAACGCAGTGCTGTAGAACGCGAAAAGCTTGCGCTCCAAGTGAATTTTGATGAGGAAAAAGAACATCTGCAGCAAGGAAAGGAATAGTTGCTCGCCGAGCAGCTCGAAATGAAGGAAGCGATCAACAAATCACTTCGATCTATGATAGTCATAGAAATAAGGGAAGAGGATCAAGTCACGAAGCAAGTAGAACAACTGACAGAAGTGATCCAGCAACTGCAACAACGCATAACAGACTTGGATATACACACTGTGCTCGAGACCCCACAAGAAGTAAGGGACCAAAGAGAAGCAACTGCCTGAAGCGTAGTTGAGAGACTAAAAACTCTTTCCCTTGAATGCAAGCAACTGAGTAACCGCAGTGCCCAAATGTATGAGAAACTCACCGAGAACCCATAGTTGCAGACACTGGAGTCATAGGTCCAGGAAGCGAAGCAACACACAGAGACACTACAGGCGCAGCTGAAGGCCCTATCAACTGTAGAAAGAATGAAGTAGTCTCAAGAGAAACGCACTTCCCAACAACAACTCCATACGATTATGAGCAGAGTTATGGAAGTAACTCAACAGCTTCAACCAGTACAAGATAAGGCGTACCAATTGTTCACAGAGGTTGAAAGCTGAGGAACATAGCTAGAGTAGGTTGTGAATGCACCAGAAAAATGTCTAGAAGGACTCGTCAACGATGCGATCATGGAAGAGTTCGCTGAGCAAGAGGTCGTCGCACAACAACAAATTGAAGCAACTTGATCCAAGCTTGAGGATTTCGAAGCAGAACTACCTAGATCGAAGTGCCTCAGGACGGGTCACAGGTGAGTGTTGGGGGCCTGTTGGCCCTTGACCAAGTTTTGGGAGATCCTTGGTCAAGATGACCTATTTTGGGAATTCAATATCCTGTCGAAGAAGGAGCGCAAGACAAAGCGGAGATCGCGGGATCTCAACCCCTTTTTGGGTCCCTTTTGGGATATGGGAATGTAATAGGAATGGGATGTCGGTCCATGGGTTTACCCATGTTAAGGCCTATTTTGTATGTATAAATAGAAGGCTAGGCAATGTAAGAGGGGGTGTGTGCAAGTTGTCTAAGTGCTAAGAGTTGGATCTATGTGATGGAAGGCCGATAAGCTAAATGCAAGTGTGGATTGTAAATGCTTTGTGCGCAGACTATGGAAAGGCTTAGTGTTGTGACCTAGCTCGGGGAAGGAGGATCTGGCGAGGTGTGCGCAGATCTCCTGTCCTATGCGGAGTAGGATTTTGGTGGCTCTGTGCATGTAACCCATTGAAGAAGCTAATAAAGAAAAAGAGTTGGTGGATGTAACCCAGGGTGGGGGTGAACCACGTAAATACAGTGTTATTTTTCTCTGTGCAATGTTCTGATGTGTTTATGTGTTATTTGCTAAGTGCTTTGATATAGTTAGATAGATGTACTTATGCTTTGTGCTTATAATGAATCTAGATGTTAGATCTGACATAGGTGAATGTGCTTAGTGCTTGCTTCTACTAGATCTGATCCATTTATTTGTGCTAAGTGCTTAATTACCTCAGATCTGGATAAATGTTGCAATGCTCTGTTCTCTCTGTGAAGTAGATATTGGTTATATAATTATGAACTATCGTTGCTAAGTGCTCTATTAAGTATTAAAATCATAGATATGTGTCCCAGCTAAGGTTGCAGACACCTGAGTCCTGCAACCACCCCTGCCTCTAACTCGGGTGAGACTTCATCTGCTTCGCAGGTGTTGTCAAAAGGGATGGTAGTTAGGGTTTTGTTGGTGTGATGTTGTAGCGTTGAACCCTAGGTATGCCCCTGTGCCAACAAGTTCCAAGACCCAAACTTACGCGTCTTTTTCTTAAGTTTCTGCTTGATTTTGATAGCATATCGATAGGCTGCGCCTACGGACGAGATGTCCAAAAACTCCATTTTTATCTGGATGTATCTATGTATACTACCATGATACTTGAGCATCATATGTAGCTCAAAATATTTGATACCTAGCTTGGTGCGCAAGGTATGGAAGATATTCGTGAACTCTTACACTATTTGATCCCTTTCCTTCCACATTATGGTCCATCATGTATACAGGTCGTCATAACGTCCAACAAGGTAGTATTGTTCCTTAATAACATCCTTGAAGGACTCACAAGTGAGTGTGATTTTAAATAATGAGGGTTCCTCTGTTTCGTTTTTCTCACATAAAGTCTCCCACCAATCTTTGACACGGGGGACAACTTTGAGGAGTGCAAATATAATCTTTTCTCTATTGGAAAAGTTATGGACAAAAAAATACCCTTCTAGAAGTTTCAACCATTTTTCTACAACATCTGCATCTATCTGAATTTCAAATATAGGAATATCAAAGTTTATCTATACCTTGAAGGGGGCGGTGCCTCCGCTCGAGGAAGATCCATCTCCTACTAGTAGTCATCGAAGGATTTGGACAAAACTATCCATCATCTCGTTCCTCTATTGCATGAGGGATTCCTCGAGCAACAGTTTGAATGGATCTAATATCCCGTCATATTTATTTTATCCCACTATGAAAGGTTGCTTGGGCGTGTGAGAGCATTTTTCCTCAATAGATACAAGCTCGATACCCAACTCTTTGTACCCTAATCTCGTCGGGAACATACATTAAGAATGACATAGAGCAGATCGCTCTGATACCAATGATCCGGATTTTATGAGAAGAAGAAAATGAATACATATCTATATTATTAACATAGAGATACAGTGAACAATAGAAAAGATACAATAAAACTTGAATTCTATTGAATAAGGAAATATGTTGAAACTATAAAATGCAGACTGAAACAAGATTGCTAGAATGGTGGCGGCTTATCTCTGAGAAGAGATGTGACGGTTGCACTCATTCGTAAGAAGATGATTACAATGAGGCTCCAAAATAATTTTTACATCAAACATGAATGCCAAAACCCTAGACATCCAAAAACTTAACTCTACGAGATGAAGCACCAAAAGTCATGTGGCCCCATTGGGGTAAGTTGGTACATCAACTTTTTGGGGTCGTAACTTTTGCATACAATCTTCGTTTTAGGTGCACAATATCCCATTGGAAAGGTCTATCTGAGAACTACACATTATGCCATCACACTTTAATCTTCTACAGTGCGACTGTGGCAGGCCCATAAAACGTTGTTTCGGCCCCAGAAGTTCAAGACCCGAAAAACTAGAAAAAAAACTACCAAAATGAAAATTGACACTGCCAAGATGAAATCTGTATGTGAGCTAGTTGGAATAGGTGGGTGGCCATCGATATCCACCTGGATCACACACACACACATAAATCTAAATGAACAACTTCATATCATGTTAACTAATAATGAATGAAATACAGGTTTCATCATCTTTCCAATCAATTTTTTTTGCATTCTCTAGGGTCTCCAAATCACCAAATGGTTGCCCCTTGAATATTGTAAAGCATGCATCTGTGTTAGCCTCATAATCTTCTAGACCTATAGCAACAAGGAGGTCTAGGGAATTTCCGCACCATCTTTTTCCTTATCACTCATAAAATTTGACTTATGCTCGTCTCATTCCACGGCTAGGGTTTGCCAGCTACTACCCTCTGACCCTATCATCCACCTCCACAACTATGGTATGCCATAGGAATTAAGGAGCCCAAGATTTTCTCTCAGCCATCATTATCCCTGTGGATTTGTTTGGTACCATTGGTGGAATCTTGTATGACCCTACAATTTCAAAGACAGTTGTTAACTCATCTCAACTAAGACATGGGCCCAACTTTATGCAATAGTATCACGATCAATAGAGTCCTGATCGATTATGGAAGACTTCCATAGTGCTAACTAGACCTTAAGAAATTTGGAGAAAACAAGTATGTTCTCCCACTGATGCTCATAGGCTGCAACCCGCTTTACTAGCTCCTTCTCTTTTGACTATGGCTCCCTCACATGAACAAAGGACTAACACT
>SNQJ01S0023060.1:29141-45805 GCA_010110895.2 Picea sitchensis
CCTTACATGGGATGGACAAATGGGGTGGAAGTTACTAAATCTCTTTAATACTGGGCTATAAACTGCATCTTGCATTTCTCAGTGCAATGACATAAAGGACCTGACAACATTGAATGATTGTGTTCTGATTAATGTTTATAAGGATTCGATATTGTTGTATATTGGAAGAAATTTAGGAAAAAACAATGTGCTAATGAAGGTTATAAAATAATTTAAAATTTAACTAGAATATTCTAATATGAGATATCATATTAGTCTCCCCTATGAAATTGCCTAAAAATTTTCTTTCATACTTTGTAAATTTACATGGAGTACAGATTACTCAATAATTATGGTGCCCAAATCTAAGAAAGTCCAATGTGTTTACTTCAAAAGAGATGATGTAGCCCACTCAACTTTAATCTTTTCCAAACTTCTAAAACAATAAAAATGTTTTCATTGTTCTTTCGGAAGCAAAAAAAACTTGCAATACTCATATCTTCTAGCCTAGCCTCTATTGGTACAATCTCAAGACCCCAACGTGTAGTTTCATCATTGTTTGTAGGCAAAAATTGACCACCTAAAATAACCCATTGGTGGTCCGTAGGGGGGTTAACTTCCACTCATGCTAAATGTCTTTGGGTCTTGGGTTATTAACCTATTTATTTACTTCCAAAAAAGACACAAGACTCTCATTATTTTCCAAACAAGGATTTCATGATTTAAATATGTTAAAAATGATAACAATGTAAGATCCCAAACTATTCTGACAATATTTTCTTTTTTATATAAAAACGTATCTCTGTGAATTAAACTATTATTCTTTTATGTAACATACAAAACATATAATGATTATGTTTATTTATTTATTGATGGAAGCCTGTGCTCTTCATGCAAAACATAAAACGTATGGTGTGCCCATCATGCAACATATAAAATGTATGTTGTATATGCTTTTTTTTTTTATATATGGAAGCATGACCAAATCAATTAAATTATATTTTTTTCCAGAAAATGTTGGGTTATTCTTGACTCAGTCATAAATTAGTTAGGATAACCTTGATACAATCAATGATGGGGTCATAGATCACAGTTTATGGGCCCATGTTATTTTCTCATGGTATTTCATATGGTGAAGTCTATTTAATGGTTTGGCATACTCAATTGTAAGATGCCTCATGATATAGGCCTCAAGAGTTGGCCTCTTGTTGGCCTATAAATGCCTAGGTGTCCATTGTAGTTTGGAGTTCATGATGTAGGCCAAGAAATAATGAGCTTGTTTCTCATTACTCATGTTAAGAGAACAACACTAAAAATGTATCGTAACCATTATATGTTGTCGAGGAATACATTGAGATTGCTTTGGAGTTTAGGGTTTTTCTCCCGAAATGGTTTTTGAGAAATCTTGTTGTTTATTTCATTTATTGCAATTGTTATGTTCTAAGTTTTTGCACATTCTTCTTTCATGAATTAGTGTAGGAAGTGTATTCCACACCTTTAATTCCTTTCATTTGGTAAGAAATCATCTTAGGTCCAAGGAGTTAGGGACAAGGTTTTTTTGATCAAAACTTGATTTGAGTGGGAGCTTGTGCAGAATGAAAACTTGTTGCAAGTAAATGGAACATGAAAATGCATGGTTAGGATCAATGTGAAGCATTGATGAAAGAATTACACTGAGGATAATAAATGAATAAGTACTCGTTAATGAGTGCTTGATTCACCTCACTGTATTTGGAGAAGAGAGGGAAGCATATATATGATACTTGCATCATTTTCTTGGGTATACAATGGTAAGATACGTAGTTGGTTGAGAAGTACTTGGTCTATGTAATTGTATTTGGAGCAGGAGGGATGCTCACAATGAAACAAGTTGATGTTTCATAGTGTCACATGCTTGGGCATATAATTGTAAGTATTTTTATGGAGTTGGATTTTATCACATATGTAATTGGGCATATGGTTGTAAGACTTATTTAGGAAAGCATACCCTTGGTTTGATGGTTCACCGATGTAAAGTTTAGATGTAGAATTAGGTGATAGGGGGTATGTTGTATTCCTAAAAACATGGTTAATAAACTTTGAGGGAGACATGTGTTTATCCCAAGTCAAGTTTGAAGGGGGGAATGTTGGGTTAATCTTGACTTGTTCATAAAGTAGTTATGATAACATTGATACAATAAATGATGGGGTTACAATCAATTAATTAATGTAAAGTAAACCATGTATGATTTCTTATAGTCACGTGTTTATAATAAACATTTAAAATTTAAGTACATGATATAATGTAGATGATAAAATATATTCTTGATAAATATGATTATGTTGTTGATCTATAATAGTGATATTTATAATAGAGTGATGCATCTTACTAACATAATATAATGGTTGGTTACTTGTAACCTGAATATGTTTGTTGTTTGGTCTTTATTTTCTTACACAAATACTAAAAAACAAGTGTACTACACCTTAATCTAATTTTAAGGTTGTGGAATTAGCTAGACATCAAATTGATGTATAAGATCCTCTTGTTTGAAATATTTACCCAAACCACTTAGCTTCCATGTTAGAGGAAATGGGTAACTCCCTATTAGTGACACTGCCATTGCCTTCCATGGTAGAGGAAATGGGTAACTCCCTATCAATAGCATTGCCATCGGTAACGTAGTGTGGAATGTTTTTTGATTTTTCAATAGCAAGGTTAAGCATGAAGTTCATTCCATTTTTAACATTTCACTTACCCATAACCAATAATGTTGTAGCAATCAAGATCACAAGAAGAAATACCATGCACAAGAACACAAGAAGTATCATGAGAAACCCTTCTCAACAATGGAAGAAAACCCAACCAAAATCCTTTGCTATATTCTTCAAGAGAAATACCTTCACCACGAATAAAACCTAACACACAAGAGGGTGCTCAAACCATAGAAGACTAACAACCAAGAGAGGTGCGCACTTTTCCCAAGAAGGTGTACTTGCTAAAATTTCCAAACTCTCATGAAGGATATGATTCCTCAATGGGGAATTTACCTTTACTTATACTAGTCTAAACTTGTCAACATAATCGTCTATTTGCACAATAGGTCCGACCTCACTAGCTCACAATATAATTAATATTAACTAGATTAAATATCTTTTACATTAATTATTAATCACATTAAGGTGGGGCCGACCTGTACCCTTTATATTACAATTAGGGTTATAGACAGGTCTCACTCTTGAACAATATAGCAAGGGATATTGTACACCCACTAGTGCTCATCCACTAGGGACACATCCATAGGGATGTCCATATATCTGACTCATAGCATTACACAAAAGAACCACTTCTTCACTAGTTCTCAACCACTAGGATCACGTTCATCTGTGATCTTCCACAGACACGTCCACTCAATAAATATTCTTTCCCACTGCATTACACAGGATAGTCATACAGAGTTTCTCATCAACTCTTTTGCTTAGTGGAAGCTAATACATCATCTTCATTTTTGTTCTCATGACGATGCACCCAACACTTTGGGATTTCACACGTTCACCTTGTGCTCAACCACAAGCATGTCCAACTCTGTAGATCTCCTTTCTAACTGCGTTACATAGGAGAATCATCTGGATTTATTCTCAACTCTCTGTAAAGAGGAGGCCATCTCTACGTTCCAGCTCTGTCTCAGATAGGAACCACACACCCCTCTCAGGGGCTCTCTCTCAGGTTTTTATCCTGGAGAATGTCTCACATAGATGCAATCATCAACACTCCCTCTCAACTAGGGAGACATTCTTCAGTATGCCAAGTCTCACACGTATGTGCTTTGAACTTTGTCTTGGCTGTAGTCATCAACACTCCCTCTCAACTAGGGAGGTATTCTTCACCAAGTTAATTTGATTAAGATGTCTGCAATATGCTCTTGTGTAGGAAGGTATTGTATGTGTACTATCATATCTTTGATATAATGATATTTAATCTCAATTTGTTTCGATCTATCAAGAACCATTGGGTTCTCAAAGGGATTTACACATGGCTCTTGTTATCATCATAGAATCTGTCTCATGATCAAGTAAATCTGTTAGAAGCTTGAGAGGCCACATTTCTTCGCACACTCGATGCTATATACTCTGCTTCCATGGTACTCAAGTCCACGTAGTTTTGTTTCCCGATGCATCACTAAACCATGGAAAAATTCATGGTAAGACAACAACAGGATGTGTTCTTCTGGTCCACTATGCTCTCTGCTTAATATGTATACGCATATCCCTGCAAACTCAGTTTCACACTTGAAGGCATATCTCAGATAATATCAAACTATGCCTTGTGTATATCTCAATACATGCTTTACTATTCTCTAGTGAGTCTGTCTCAGTTGGCTCATGGATTGGCTAAGCATATTCACTGCATAACATGAATCAGGTCTGGTGTTAACCAGATACATCAATGATCCAATCAGTTGTGGATTAGTCTCGTCATCATCATTCATTTTCTTCAAATCTATCATGGTATTTTTGTATTCTTTTCATACAAAACTTCTTTAATATTCCCATTGTATATTTTCCTTGACTCAAGAAAAATCTCATTGGTTCTCTGTCATACTTCTTGTCCCAAGAAGTGGTGCAATATACTCATATCCTTTATCTTGAAATAAGAAGTCAAAGCTTACTTGTATGTAACAACAAGGCTTTCTCAATAAGTCATCAAAAAACAGGCTCTCGTCACCAACACTGTAATAATATAGGTTTGGATTAGCAACATTCTTGTTGAAACCCAGACTCATCAAGAATCCATCCATATGATATAGTTTCCAGCTCATGGATGGTAGTATGGATGGAAGTGTATCGGGCTTACTGGATCAAGTGTCTCATCATAGACAACTCCCTCTGTTCGTGAGAAACCTCTGTCTATAGATCTCGCTTTGTATTTCTTGACACTTTCATTAGCTACATGCTTGATCTTATAGATCCACTTGGAAGTCATCACAGACTTCCCTTTTGGTTTCTGAACAATATCTTATACATCACTCTTTTAAGATATACTGGCATGCTTCTGTTATGGCATCTTTCCATACCTGTTCTCTTATTGTTTCTCTATGACAAGAAGACTTAGAATCAATGATGTGGCTCATGGATGAAGAGTGCATCAAAAAATATCTTTGTTCTCTCGGAATGTGCCTTGAGAGGCTTGTATGTTTCTCTGCCTTTTTCATAGTGAGCCTAGGCAGGCCTTTTATGCCCTACTGCAATATTTCTGGACATATCAACTGGAGCTACTGGATCAACTGGAATAATCTATGTCTCCCTCTGAACTGCTGAAGGGGGAGGAAGGTATTGTCTCACTGTCAATCTCCATCCGAGATTCTCTAGGTCTAATGAAATGATATCTCTTTTTCAACATATCTACTTGTCTCGCATAATAATCAATAAAATATGATTTGAACTCCCGTACCAGGGATAATGGTCCAAGTATTTGAGGGCTCCCATACTAGGGATAATATCCTTCATTTAAAATGCAATCAATTATAAAATTAGAGATCAATTGGTTTTCCTGGGTTTGGAGTCATGTTTAGCTTAGAGGAAGTACTTCTCCTCTCTCTTATCTTCATTCTTTTGAGGTGCATCTGGATAAATGTGAGAGGTATGAGCATATTGTCTTCCCTTCTTTCTGGATGGACAATTTCTTTCATAGTGTCCATATTTGTCACATCTGAAGGACTGGATTTCTGAAACATTTCTTCTTTGATTATAACTTGGATTTGATTAAGACTTTTCATCTTTGAATATTTGTCTGGAGTTTCTTTTGAATTTTCCTCCTTTCTTTGTATGAAGTGCAAGAGCGTGATTTTCTTCTGGGGAGTCTTCCACTCCTTTATTTTTAATTCTAAGTTCTTCTTGAGTACAATATGTCCATAGATGATCAAAGGTTGGTAGACTTTCTCTTCCACTGATACTCTGAAGAAAAGGCTCCCAATTTTTTGGAAGGTTTTTGAGAGTGGTTAAGACAAGTTCTCTAGCAGACATGATTTCTCCACTGGTTTCTAGTTGTTCTTTAATCTCTAATATCATCATAAAGAATATAACAATTGTGTCACCCTTCCTCATCTTCATACTTTGAAGTTGGCTTTTCAAGGTAAGGGATCTGAGGGTGTTGTCACTTTCAAACATTTATTTTAATGCTTCATACATATCCCAAGTTGTCTTCAGGTTGGCAATACAAGGTAAGAGATGATCTCTTATTGAGTAGATGATTAATTTCCTTGCTTTAACATCATATTCCTTTTTTATCTTCTTCTCTACATCGGTAGTTGTGGCAGGTACATTTTTAGTTACCACATCCAAAAGGTCATCTTCTTCAAGGGTGACCCGAAGCCTTGATTTACAGAAGCTGAGTTGCTTGCTCCATCAAACCTATCTTATACTAAGGATATGCTGTTCATTTGTTTGGATTCTTCAAACTCTCGCCAATTGGACTTGGAAAACCTGATGATTAGGTTGGATTAGTAACCTTGGATTTTGTTAGGCTTATGACTGCCAACAATCAACTTTGAGGGTGTCACAGAAATGCTTGTTGAATTGAAAAATATTTCTTCAAGAGGTTGCATAAGTCTAAGATCATGATTCTGTAGAAAAATCTCGACAACCTAGAAACCCTAGGGCCAAAAACTTAAAATCCTTGGAATTTTATTTTGAAGGTATTTGAAGATGCATTAAGTAGGGTCGTAGAGCTTGGTCCAAAAAATTAGCTCCAACGCCCACTTATAAATGGGTGAAAGGGTTGATCAAATGAGGGTTGTGTGTATTTCTAGAGAAACCCCAAAGGTCATACAGAACTACAGAAGGAGGACAATTTATCCTTTTGAATGCTTGTGCAAGGGTTCTTCAAGACCTATGCTCTGATACCATGTTAATTTTTCAATAGCAAGGTTAAGCATAAACTTCATTCCATTTTTATCATTTCACTTATCCATAACCAATAATTTTTGCAACAATCAAGATCACAAGAAGAAACACCATGCACAATAACACAAGAAGTATCATGGGAAACCCTTCTCAACAAGGGAAGAAAACCCAGCTAAAATCCTTTGCTATATTCTTCAAGAGAAAGACCTTCACCACCAACAAAACCTAACACACAAGAGGGTGTTCAAACCCTAGAAGACTAGCTCCCAAGAGAGGTGTGCACTTTTCCCAAGAAGGTGTACTTGATGAAATTTCCAAACTCTCATGAATGATATGGTTCCTCAATGGGGAATTTACCTTTACTTATACTGGATTGAACTAGTCAACATAAGTGTATCTTGGCACAAAAGGGTCGACCTCACTAGCTCACAATATCATTAATATTAACCAGATTAATTATCTTTTACATTAATTATTAATCACATTAAGGTGGGGCCAACTTGTACCCTTTACATTACAATTATGGTTACAGGAAGGTCTGACTCTTGAACAATATAGCAATGGATCTTGTACACCCACTAGTGTTCATTCACTAGGGGCACATCCATAGGGATTTCCATATCTTTGACTCACTTAATTACACAGAAGAACCCCTTCTTGACTAGTGCTCAACCACTAGGATCACGTTCACTTGTGCTCGTCCACAGGCATGTCCACTCAACAGATCTTCTTTCCCACTACATTACACAGGAGAGTCATCTGGATTTTCTGATCAACTCTTCTTCTCAGAGGAGGCTAATACATCATATTCATTTTTGTTTTCATGGAGATGCACCCAACACTTTGGGATTTCACACGTTCACCTTGTGCTTAGCCACATGCACGTCCAACTCTGTAGATATCCTTTCTCTGCAGATCTCCTTTCTCACTGTGTTACACAGGAGAATAATATAGAGTTATAATAAACTCTCTGTAAGGAGGAGGAAATCTCCGATCTAGGTGGATAGCGATGGCTACCCACCTTTTCCAACTGGCTCAAAACAATTTTCTGGCAATTTTGGCAATTTACTATTTTTAGCAGTTTTAACTTCCGGGGCCTTTTTGAGGGCCTAAATGAAGGTTTTTCGAGATCGAGATTCTAAATAATAGCCAAAGGCATGATTTGTCCCCCAAAGTGAATCTCCTCTATGATACCTTTCCAACGAGCTATCATACGCCTAAAACAAAGATCATATGCAAAAGTTACGACCCCAGGAAGTTGATGTACTAACTTACCCAAACGGGGCCCACATGAATTTTGGTGCTTCATCTCCTATGGTTAGGTTTTTGGATGTCTAGGGTTTTTTTCATTCCTGTTTATTGTAAAAAAGGCCTTCAGAGCCTCATTGGAATCATATTCTTGCGAATGGGAGTAGTCGTCACATCTCTTCTCAGAGATAAGTTGTCACCTTTCTAGCGAGTCTTTCACTCTGTATTTTTACAGTCTCTGTACATTTATTTCATTAATAGAAATCATGTATTACTATATCTCTGTGTTTATGGTTGAATCTATGATACATTTCTATTATATTATTGGATATCTGCGATATCTCTGTACATTTATTTATCATATCTTCGCTCTCATTTCATGGCGAAAATAATCCAGATCAATCTCTACGTTCCAACTCTGTCTCAAATAGGAACCACACACCCCTCTCAGGGGCTCTCTCTCAAGTTTGTGTCCTGGAGACTGTCTCACATAGCTGCAATCATCAACAATGTTGAGATCGAGTTAGAAGACACTCCATCTTGTAGTGAAATTCCAGAGGTAAGCAATATTCTTTTACAAATTAGTGTAAAAGGGTATATTGCTTTGAAAGTTGAGTAGTACAAGATCGAGAGGTAGTTCAAAAGTTTCCTCGCTTTCTTCTAAATTGATTATTTCAAGACCAAAAATCCCAAGAAATGGTGGTTTTATATAGATCAAGGAAATAAGGCCTCAGACCAAGAAACTGAATAAGCCCTCTATTGCCGATTGAGTACATAGTAGTGATATGAGGATTTTTTTATCAATATTTCTCAGTATTTGACAAGATAAAACGAGAGAAATGTTTAGTTAAGTACACCAGTCGCTTCTACTTATTTTTCGAGAAAAAGTTCTTTGTCTTCATTCCCTTTCTGATGGCGTCGCAACATCTCTGAAACTTCGCTATAAATTCATTCAAGGAACTTCACAATCTGTATTTGTATTTTCCACTGAGAACCAAACCCTCTTCATTGATTCCATGTTCATGTTCACATTATTCTTTTCTTGTCAATTAAAGATTTGGGTAGAGGATTTCGGTATCGATTGCGAGGCAAAACAAATCGTGCTCCCATTGAGAAATTCAATTATCAAGGTTTCAAAAGTGGCATGGTTTCCTTTCCATCTGCAATTGACACTCATAAATCCTATTGGGAGCACCAACAGGGATTCATCGGCACGAGGGTGAGGTATAACATAGCCACTTGGATGCAAAGCATCATGTTTCTTCCATTTTCATTTAATACATGTTAAATTTGTCTCTCTTTAAAAATTTCCCGAGGGATATAGATAGGGTTTTATCTTGTCTAGCTTGCACAGTGGATGAAAACCTTACCATGTCAGCTATTATGGGAGATCGTAAATTTCAACAACTCTTTTTTCTTACTTTTCTTTTTTGAAGCAGAACTACTTATAAGATAGATCAATGGGATTAATAATTGAGAATGTTTCTTACCTAGAAGAAATTACAAATTCAAATCCAGAAACAGGTAGTATATATATATATATATATATAAACTTAATACTAATCCAACAAATTTATTGTTCAAAATTATTGTATTTAAGAGATTGGAAGATCTTAGAAACATGCTGAATTTTGCTTCTAACATGTCCCTCTAAAAAAATGGCATATGTTTAATTTGAAATATCCAACTAATTGAACATATTTATTCAACACAACAATTTAGACTTTGTTATTATTATTATTTTATATTTTTATGAGTACAAAACATTCCAATCTCTTTCATTGATATTTACAAAATCAACTCCTTTCACACAATAATGGATGAACAAGGGAATGTTTCTCCCTTGATCATTGCCCCACAATTTGATGCAACTCTGTCTAACCTAGAATTCTCTCCGATAGTTGTCCATGTCAAAAAATTGGTTTCTTCATATTTACCCCGTCATGCTCTACCCGTAGCAACACAATCTCTCGTTTGTTAATTCAGTAGACTTAGATGATGACTAAATACTCATTAACCATTCAAGTGTCCATGTTTAATTTGATGTCTTATTTATTAAAGGAAACATATAGCCACAAATTTGTCCTCGTGAAATTTGTGTATGCCTTTGTCTTACCTTTTTTTTCCACAGGAAAGTTCCTCTTTATATTCAGAAGGATATAATAATTTACAAAACAACGATCAATTACAAAACAGAGACCTTTGATGGAGCGTAGAATGCTGCTCGCATGATGACATAACATCCAGACAAAGTCAAAACTGATCCGAGATACCGCCGGAATCAATACTTTTCTGTTACAAAAAGAAGATCAGATAATCTAGTGTCTTCCACTTCAGATTTTGAGCATTGTTGGGGGGCCCTCATTGCCATCCTCCCATCGGGAGAAATTTACGAAACTGAGGGGCCGAGATAATGCCTATTTTGATAGATAGTCTGCAATAACATTGTCTTCTCTGTAGATGTGAGAGGCAGAGAGGCTCTTGAAAAGTCTTGTGGCTTCGATAGTTCTCTCTTTCCATCATTCCAGAGCTGTTGATCAGAGATCAGCCTTGTCATTAATCCAATCGATAATGACTTTTGAGTCTCCCAGAAGTAGCATCACATCGATGTTCAACCTTTGATCCAGGATAAGGGATGCCCACGCCCCCATAAGTTCGGCCTTGGTGTTGGTGCCTTGTCCGCCGTTGAGAGTCCATCTGTAGGAAGTGTGGGAGTTAATGAGGACATGACCCCCCGCCCCACAAAGAGTTCCATCTAGTTGTGCTGCTCCATCAAACTAGGCGATGGATTTGTCATAAGGAAGAGTTGTAGAAGATCTGCGGTTTGGCTAAGCGGTGGTGGGGGAGATGGGACGATCGACTGCTATAAGAATGAGGTTTGTCACCAAGTGAATCGAGGGGGAATTATCCTCAAATATGGTGGCATTTCTCGCCAACCAAACGTTCCAACAAAAGGTAGCTAGCAACATGGGGTAGATCTGGTGTCTAGAGCACCAAGAACTAAAGCAAGAAAATGTCAAGGGTCCAAGCCACTGTTCGGTAAGTTTTAGAGTTGTTGTGACTTGATGCCATACTTGCCTGGTAAAAATGCAGCTCACGAAGAGGTGGTGAGAAGTTTCACTGTCCTTCTTGCACAAAATGCAGCGTTTGGGGCCTGACCAGCCGCGACTTTGGAGGATATCCCAGACAAGGATTTTGTTCTCCGTCAAAAGCCAAGTGAATAATTTAAGTTTCAAAGGGAATTTCCACATCCACAGCCGTGTGCGCCAAGTCAAATCACGGGTGTGCCAGGATGCTTTTGCCAATGCATTGTAGATGTTTCTAATTGATATGAATCCAGATTTATCGCCTCTCATCCAAAAGAGGGTGTCTGATCGCTCCTGTAGGCGGATGCCGACTTTAATGAGATTTTAAGTGTAGTTGTTCCATTCAACTGTGAGCTCTCTGTTTAGATTCAACGTGGAGCTAGTAACCCAGGATTCTCCAAGTAAGCTGCATCTGTGTGGGGAATTAATATGAAACAGGTAATGGAAACCTAAACTATGCAGGCGATCCAGCAGTCTAGATGAGAGCAGGGCCTTTTTTCCCATGCCGAGGATAGCGTCCCTGCCAATTTCAATAGCAGATCCAGAGCCAGGAAGCCACGCAATCCAATGTAGGAGGATCAGGAGCGACTTTAGAAGATGCTTCCACGTTTGTGAGCCCCCCTGTGGAGAAGTTGTGGTTGATCTGAGCTAGGAGTGGACCGACTGGTGGGAGATATATTTATCTTTTATAAGTTTGTTCCAAATGCCTCGTGCCATCAGAATTCGCCAAAGCATATTCACCGAGAGAGAAAGGTAGAAAAGGTGCAAGTTCCTCAGGCCCCAACCTCCTAGAGCTTTTGGCTTTGAGAGGATCTCCCACTCACAGAGATGGAGGCCTCTGTTTTTCTTGCTGCCATTCCAGAGGAAGGCAAAAATCAGCTGGCAGAGCTTCTTTAGCATGGATTGAGGGATGTGTGCCAGAGCCATCCAATAAACCAGAAGGCTTTCCAACACTGCCTTGATCAAAATGTATTTGCCACCCAAAGTTAAAGATCTATTACACCAGAGTAGGATTCTGCACTCGAACTTTTCAGTTAACCATCTCCAGTCCTTTGCTTTGTAGCTTGAGGGTTTGATATAGTAACCCAGGTAATCGAAGCCATCTTCCAGATCTCAATAATCAATGCTGAAAAGAGTCTTTAGCTCTGACAGGAAAACATCCCTCGCGCCTGTGGCCAAGAAGGTTGACTTCTGATAATTGATTTTTAGACTTGAAACAGAGCAGAAAGTGTTAAGCACATTAAAAATTTCTGTCCATTCAGACATGGAGGCCGAAGTCATAATAATCACGTCATCTACGAAGAGTAGATGCAATATCTAAGTCAGTCTAGAATCTCTGATTCCCGTGAGTTTGCCAGTTGATTGACTTCTCTTTAACAAGATACTGAGACTTTCTAAGACCAGAATGAAAAGGAGGGGTGAGAGGGGGCATCCCTGACGAAGCCCTCTTTCGCTGTGGAAGCCTTTGGAAGCCTCACCATTGATTAAAACTGCCAGGGTGGCTGTGGTTATGCAACCCATCATCCAATTTGTAGTGACAACCCCAAATCCACATTGGAGTAGGATGAGATGTAAGAAATTCCAGTTTATATAGTCAAAGGCCTTTTTGAGGTCTAGTTTTAGGAGGATGGCTGGTAAGTTTTTTGTCTTAATGCTGTGTAAACACTCTTGTGCTATACCTATAACATCTGGGATTTGTCTTCCCTTGAGAAAACCAAGATTCTCCTCTGCTAGTGCCCGAGAGAGAATAGGGCATATTTTGTTAGCAATAATCTTTGTTATAATCTTGTAGCTGAGATTACAAAGCGAGATCGGTCGGTAGTCCAAGAACTGTCGAGGGTGATTTTGTTTTGGAATCAGGACGATAAAAGTATTATTTATTTGCTTGTTGACCATCCCCCTATTCCTCGAATCCTCGATAGCCTCCAGCAGATCTTGTCCCATTAAGTAGAAATAGTGGAGGTAGAGTTCCACTGTCCATCCATCGGGACCGAGACTTTTGTATTTTGTAAAGCCTTTTAATACCTCGAAGATTTCTTCTTTAGTGCAGGGGGCGTCCAGTGCTCTCGCTTCCTCATCAATGACCATCTGTGGGAAAAGTTGGGCAGTTTCAATCTGATCCTGTATATTGATGTGCAAATCTTCTTGGTAAAAAGACTTGAAATGATTGTGTGCTGCTTGCTTAATGTCTTCCATCCTGTGTAAAATTCTCCCATCCTCTTCCTCTAAATCCCAAATGAGTTTTTTATTCCTGCGATGGCTGGCATAACAATGGAAAAAGCGGGTGTTGCTGTCTCCACTAGAGAGCCAAAGCGCTCTACTTTTCAGCCGCCATCTGTCCTCTTATGCTCGGAGAATGTGCGATCGATCAACCTCTAATAGATGTAATTTAGCTTCAAGGTCTATTTGTTGGTCGGTCCAAGCCTTGTGCTTGAGTAAAAGAGAAATTTGTTGTTCGAGTCTGTTCAGTTTGGTTGTGTCTTGGGATTTTTTCCTCTTGAGCCAGCTGATTGAATTATCCTTAAGACATTTGAGTTTCCTAACCAAATTACCCTGTGCATCCCCAGGTAGCGTGTGGGACTAGTCGAACCAGACCGATCTAACGATCAGATCGAAGGCGGGCTCCAACAGCCAGGCCGTGTTGAATTTGAAGGGCTAGCTTGTCCCCAAATTCCCTTTTCCAATCTGTAGGTAGATGGGAACATGATCGGCCTTTGTCTTACCTTCAATGGTGTATCAACAATAAGTTCATGTTTATTTATTTTTCTCCTCAACATTGGTTTTCTTTTTTGTCGTTTATGCAGTGGGCAAACAAAACATGCTTTTCCTACACATTGTTTAGATGCAAAAAAAAATCAAAAATAAATGTAAACATAAGTTTTTGGTTGTGTAGGCTAGCCAATAAAAGTGGATGGATGGGATTCTCTTGCATTAGACTCTCATGGTAATGGTAAATGAAAATGTGAGCACTATGCTCATAGAGTTGATGAAGAAATCTTAGTCAATGATTGATGAATTCAACTCAAGTTGGTTTTAAAAATTGATGTTGCATCACCCACACTTCTCTTTTTCCGACAAACCAAATATTCTTTGTACCTATTTTTTCTTGTCCTTTGGTGAAATCTTACTTCAAGGATCTTTGTCACTTCATTTTGTTCTTTTCTCTGGAATTTTCACTTTCTAATCTACGACTTGTGCTTCTTTTTTCTCACCATTGGCACCTTCATGGTACTCATACAAATTATCCACATCAAAATTTGGCAAGATGTCCAAATCTTCCTATAACTCAAGCTTGTATGCACTATCTGAAAATTACTCCAAAATTCTGCAAGTACCTATTTTTTAAATTTTAGCTTGTTATATGTTTCTTTTGGGAACGTCTCATTCCTTAAATGTGCTAACACCATGTCTCATTTAGCGAATTTCTTCTCTTTGTTGGAGAACCAAAGGATTAAGTAAATCAAAGAGCTAGTATTCCAACTTTTGGGAATATTTCATTCTTTAAATGTGCTAACACCATGTCTCCTTTAGAAAATTTTTGCTTCTGTTGGAGAACTAGAGGAATAGGTAGATCAAAGAGCTAGTATTCCAAGAGATAGGTGTTTTCTAAAGACACCATCACATCACTTAAGAAGAATTGAGCATAACTCAACATACTGAACAATATAAGGAACCAAAATATTTTCATACACAACACATATCACACATGTTAGTTTAGTATAAATTGATTATAGAAAGTTTTAGTAATCCTTTAATGTAAGTGCATGAAATACAAAATTAATGTGTTTGATGTAGAGTAATAGATGTCTCATTTTGTCTTATACAAAATTGGACATATAAAAATAGGTGTTTCAAAAGTTTTCTCGAAGGTGACAAAAGATATCATAACTGGGTTGTCCACTGGTAATGAGGACAACTATCAATGATTGCTATCTGGGAATGTAGGTGGACTCATAACCATTATTCTAGAAAAATCACCCCACTTGAAATCATCCACTTGTGGTTTGTAAGGGGGTAGATTTCCACTCTTTCCAGATGCCTGTCGGTCTTGCACTATTAACTTATTTCCTTACGCATGAGGAAAATGAGATCTTAGCCAATTAGAAGCAGTTTTAGATCTTACTTCAGGACTAAAAGGTAATTTCAGCGCAAACAATATCCACAAGAAATCCAATATCCGATTTGGTTATTTTCGGGACTACCTCCAGTGGGTCATGTACTTTATGATAGCATATAGCCTTAGTCCCACACATACACTAAATACTACCTTTATTTGCGATTAAACCTCATATGTAGGAGGAAAGTGTTTCAAAAGTTATGATAATCCACATAAAAATTTTATTGTTTAAATTTTTATAATCCTTAAATTTAGGATAATTTAAAGAGATAAACCAAAAAGGATTTGCTAACTACACATACATACATATTAGCCACCAAAAATTAGAGGCACATAAATTATGGAAGCAAGTTCTAATTCAACATACATGGGTGATAAAATGTTTAAATGCAAGGAAACAAGAACATCAAAGAGATTGGATTCAACAACAACAATTTAAATCTACCCTTTCTAATCTTAACATAGTGATTCAACACGATAATCGAGTTTTTTTGGCACAAATAATAGTCAATATTCCATTATGTTCATTGAGATTACAAAACCAGTCGCTTTATTCCAATATGTTCATTGAGATATACAAAATCAATCGCTTTCACACATCAATTTATTGCTTCTCCCTTAATATTTTCCCCTTATGATTTGATGTAACTCTATCTAGCGCCTAGAAAGAATTCTCTCACATTAACCATCCATGCCCCAAAATTGGTTTCTTCAATATTTACCGTGCCATACTCTACCTCCAAAAACATGATCTCTCCTCTATTTAATTTAGCAGACTCGGATGGTGAAAAAATACGCATCAATCACCTAGTGGTCCATATTTAATTGATGTTTCACTCATTGGAAACATATGGCCATAAATTTGTCCTCATGAATTTTGTGTCCACCTTTGTCTTATCTTCAACGATGTATCAATAGGGAGAAGTCCACATTTTTTTTTTTTCTACCTAACATTGGTGGTTGAGTTTGTCTTTATGTAACAAGTGAATGAAAATTGATTCTTGGAGATTGTTTAGATGAAAAAATATTCCACCACAAACAATGAGAATCAAACATAATTGCAAAACAATTATTTTTGGGTTTCATAGGATAGTAAATAATCCAAGGATGCTCCTACATCAAAGTCTTTTAGTAAATGAAAATGTGAGCATCCTGATTAAGAAGTTGATTAAGAAACCTTAGTTAATGGATGACTAATTTGTTCTAAGTCGGCATCAAAAATGTATTTTTGCATCGTCCACACTTCTCTCTTTCCAAAAAAACACAGATGATTTGTACTTAGTGATCCTTTTCCTTTGGTGATATATTTCTTCAATGATCTCTTCCACTTCATCTTTTTTTTTTTTTTTTTT
>SNQJ01S0023060.1:79457-92059 GCA_010110895.2 Picea sitchensis
GTGGGCTTAATGGTTAAGAACATGTGTTTCATGTTAAGAGGTCACAGGTTCAAAATCCAGACGAGGGTAGGGTATGTATACCTTCATAGACTTTAGCAGTCAATTCGTTGTGCGGAGGGGGTCCCTTGTCCCACAAACAAGGGGTCTCATACACCAATTTGGCTTGGTTGTGACCTTAAAATTAGATTATTATTATTATTATTATTAAAAATAAACAAATTAAAAAAAAAAATACAATATATCTTTTTAAATAATAATAACAATTGTAGGCAATTTTGAAACTACTTTCCTTTGGGGAAAAAAATCTATTTAAAATTTGAGTATGTAGGTTTCCACAGTTAGTCATAATGCTAGAGAAACTTTCTAGATAAATATTGTGTGATAAGTTTTGAAACGCCCGACATTTCAAGTGGGCACTCCACCCATCATCGGGCACAAATGAAGTCGATATGTTAGAAAAGAGTGCTAGATTTTATATTTATAGAGATAGATTTGCAATTGACCATTGAAGATGAAATAATAAATTATTCAATTAGTCGTTAGATTAGATGATAAATTATTGAAAAGTAATAAAAATTTTGACATGGCTTTAACGAAGTGAAATAAAATGGTAAAAATTAAAATAAAGGAACAATGCAAATCTAATGAATAAGAACACAAGGATAATAGATGGAAAATTTTAAAAAGAAGACTGGAGGTGCAAGTTAGAAGAAAAAATAAAAGAAACAAAAGATTGTAAGGAGAAGAACAAATTTACAACTAGAAAGAGTATGTGTAGCGAATAACCAGCAGGGTTGGGTACGATAAAACCAAGTGAATCACATATAGACAGAAGATGCTTAGTGATCAAGGTGATGAATGGTGGGCTCCCGGGATTGGCTAAGTTTGTATCCATCTTCACGATTAAAGTTATTCAAATGTTTTTCGACTTCAAGAGCTTCTCGAATGAGGCGAGAGGAGTAATAAGGGGCAAAGGCTAGGATCTTTGTTTGGTCAAAACAAATTAGGTGTTTGGATTTAAAAGAGTGTTCTGAATAGCTAATTTAGAGATTCAGATGTAGGTGGTATCATCTATATGCTATTTAAGGTGGTATCCTTCAAATCTCGTCTTAAAGAGCATATAGTTGATACCACTTACAACTTGTGGAAACAACAAGAATTCTACATCTAGCTATGTGTTTTGTCTTAGTTATAGACCCATAATATGGACTTGTAAAACCCAGAAGGTGGTCACTCTTTCAATCACAAAAGAAGGGTATCATGGTGTAGTGCATGCTGGCATTGAGTCTTATGGATTCGACATCTCATGGGAAAACTTGGTTTTCTAGTCGAGACATCGACTGTGGTATATTGTGACAATCACTTCCTGGAAATACTGCAGATGGATGGTTTGAAGTGAAACTTACCTTGAACATGATGAGGCACGACAACTGACTTGGCAGCATTGACTCAACAAGTACCAAAATGTAATGTGACAACAATAAGAGCACTCTTCGACTGGACAAAAAAGTATGGCGACACATGGAATTGGTTTGACTCAAAGATAAGTGGATTACCCAACTATAAGATGAGACGCAAACAGGTGCCATGTTCAAGGGTGACAAAAGATGCCATAAAGGATTCTCAAAAAACCTTGACCCACTTCCTTCAAATTTTCCCCCACCCAGATAGATGAGTACCTCTTTTTAATTTAATGAGCTCGAGGAGGGTAACACATGCTTGATATAACTCACCTTTGGTAAGTTCCTCTTCCTTTGTTTAATGAACTGGAAGAAGTAAGGGTTTGTCCCCATATGGTCCCTTCAATGTGTATTTTAGTGAGTCCAGAGAAGGAAAAATTGGTGATTTTTCATGTTTAGAGAGTTTGAAAAGAACTTAAAGGCGACTATAGGGTTGTCCTTTTTCATAATATTAGTCTCTGAAGTCTAAAAAGGAGATAAAATTTTACTCGAGAGACGCCCTTTCAAAACCTTTTAAACGAGTGCGAAAGGAAGAAAGATCACTTGTCAATATTTTCATGTTTAGAGAGTTTGAAAAGAGATTAAAGAAGACTCCAAGGGGTTCCTTTTTCATATAACATTTATGCGTCCGAAAAAGTAATAAAAGTCTACTCAGTTACATTCTCATGTTTTTGCGAGCACGAGAAAGAATAAAGACTAAGCTCGGTATTGGTTTCATTTTTACACAAGCTTGAAACAAAATTAAACAATTCTTGTAAATTCCCAACGTAATTTCCAAAGGTTGGGATACCCATGGATGGTTGGTACTCTGCCTCTAGCTTGAAAATATAGTGGCTTAACTCCAAAATGATAATCAAAGGTTGGAGACATGCCCCCCCAAGCTTCAATTCATTCACCGACTTTGAGGTTGTCACCATTTTTTATACTAGATGGAGAAAAAGGATAAGGGTGGATGAAATTAAGGTTCAAATACAAGACCTAACAAAAGACTCTACTCGACATCTACAAGATATAGCTAAAGACTCAACTCAATATCTACGAGATCTAGTGAAAATACTCGACTCAACGGGAGAGGTGACTGTTTCATTTTTTAACGAGCTTGGCATGTGAAAAGAAGTATTCTCATGATCTCTGTTTCATTTTTTAACGAGCTTGCCACAGAGAAGCAAAACTATGCTCAAGGCTCTGAGTTCAATCTCCATATTTTTGTTTCATTCTTTAACGAGCTTGTTATAGAGAGGAAAACTATGATCATAACCTTTATTTCATTTTGTAACGAGCTTACCACAGAGAAGTGAAACTATGCTCGTGACCTCTTCTTGATCATGGATTCCAAGAGGAAAATGCTCTGGAAGGAATACATGTCAAGGGACAAATGTCAATCGTGGATTCTAGGAGATCTTCACTAGATGGAATAAAAGCACTATGGAAGGAATACATGTCGACGACCTCGATAAGGGTAGGGAGATCTGGATCTAACAACCCTATCGAAGAGATGACCATTTCAACGACCATATCTAAGTTAGGAGAAAGGAGGGATTCCTTCTCGTGCGGGGTTGAATGCATGGGGAAGGTCATTACATAATTGACCTATAGTGGGGCAGGCATCGCTGGCATGTAAGGATTATTCAGGGAAGGCAGATGGTTGACCATCAGATGAGGGTCAATGAATGAAAGTTGGTTGATTGTTACTATGTTTCCATTGTGAGGGAAACACATCACTCGAAAAAGAGTGGACATAAAATATCTCATAGCATAGACATAGTATTTCTCGAGGAGTAGGTTAAATTCCAAGGGGTCGTGAACTACCATCACATCAACGTAGACCATTTTTCCTCCCAAAGTAACCAAAAACTAAGGAAGGATCCCTAAAGGTCAAAGAGCTCTTATGTCAAAGGTTAACAGATTCTGAGTCATGGGTGCAAGCCGCAGGGAACTAAAAGCTTTCCAAGCATTCACGGATAAGATGCTAACATAAGCACCTTCGTCTATTACAGTGTTAGGAATACTCCTATCACAAACCTGCACAGTGATTTGGAAAGGCATGTAAGAAGGAATATGGGGTTCTGTCCAATGATTCCAATCAATAGAAATCATTGG
Organism: Picea sitchensis; assembly: GCA_010110895.2. Lineage (NCBI taxonomy): Eukaryota > Viridiplantae > Streptophyta > Pinopsida > Pinales > Pinaceae > Picea > Picea sitchensis. The sequence continues at coordinate 83,018 of SNQJ01S0023060.1, forward strand.
ATTGCTTGAAGGGGGTGCCATCAGGACGAGAGGAGTGCCCCCTTGTCCGGGTGAATCAGTATTAACGAGGTAGACCTAAGCAACATCCTCACTCTTTGAATGAGGAGTGGGTTCGACAGGTGGTGGAATCGGATCGACCACATTGGTTGCACTCTTGAAAGGAGGAGTGGGATCGAGTGATGGCGGAACCGAATCGACCACATCAGCACTCTTCAGAGGAGGAGTAGGATCAATCGATGATGTAACCAGAGAAACCATTTTGGCACTCTTCGGAGGAGGAGTGGGATCGATCGATGATGTAACTAAAGAGACCACTTTGGCACTCTTTAGATGAAGGGTGGGACTGACCAATGATGGGACTGGATCAGTCACTTGGGTTTCACTTTTCAGATGAAGAGTGGGGCTGATCGATGACGGAACTGGATCAACTACTTTGGTTAGTGGTTCAACTGAGGATGAAACCATATTCACCACCTAATCAACTGGACTGACTGAGGATGGAACCAGATTGACCAATCCATCAACTAACGATGGGTTGGGAGAAATCTTATGATAACCAGTTGGAAGTTGAATCTTTTCCAAAAGAGAAGAGGCCTTGTCCATACAAGGAGAAAGGTGAGAGTAATGATCACCTTTGCATAACATGCAAGGAAATTTGATAGTTCTCTTCTTCTTACCAACCTTAACATCACTATTTAAAGGGGCGTCACCAGCATGTCCAGCAGGGGTCGATGATGTGGAAGACCACATTTCTAAGACCTTGGGAATACCAGGGTAATCCCTCAGAAAGTGGTCACCCTTACGAAGACTGCAAGGGAATTTAGGTTTTGGATTCTTTGTCGTAGTCTTATTGACCTCATCAACACTCCCAGTATGATTAACAGTAGTTGGTATCTTGGATCCAACATCTGATGTGGTTGGAGGCTTGGTCCTTTTCGGGTTCTTCTTCTTCTTCTCTTTCTGTTTCTTCTTCTTCTTATCAACCCGGATACTTGCTTTAGAGATTTCACTAGGTGAAGAAGGAGAAAGGAAAGGATACTTAACGGGTGAAGAAGGAAAAAAATCGACATGAGTTTGATGTGTGGTTGTTGTACTTACATCTGAAGAATTAGGTGCAGTTGAAGCACTGGGAATATTTGAGATCACCAGAGTGGGGAACAACCAAACCAGTAATCTAATTGTGAGTCCCGAAAGACTCAATGTGGCAATGCACAGAGGATCAACGTTTCCAAAAGAAGGAACGGTGAAAGGTTCCCTGGGAAAAGGGGTTCCTCCATTGATACTCCTAGGATTTGACGCCATTGACACTAACTCGACCTAAGGTCCACTAAGGAAAACAAAAAACACACACTACAAATATGAGAAGCAAACAATCAAACAAAACTTCCCACAATGAAACCACTAGTTGGTGATGAAATCCAACGTCGCGAGATCAATATAGAAATCGGTTGGGATATATTGGGTGGATAAGTTACATTGGCGACCTACTTAATGGACTTACGCCTTAGTTCAAGATTCCACACAATAATCGTGGATTTACCCTCCAAGGAGCCCGAGTGAGTTTGACCAATGTCTGTTCTAGGTACACTGAAGACTTCCCTTCACTGTCACCTTGTGTAAAGACCCTAAATATTATGGCTACTAAGGTCACAAATTCACAGTCATCCTCTGAGAGGGTACAATTGAAAATCAAGTTTGAACGTATGGACAGGATAACAAGTCTGAAATCCTTCTAGAGAACTGAGTGCAAGTGGACCGGTAGAACTCCAGAGGACCTCGAATGGATTCGAAATTCACGAAGCATTCAGACCAAATGAAGACAGTTGGACCTCAAGAAGAACCCCCAATATATGATCTGACTACTATGAATGGTTAACCCTCGGAGGGATAATCTCCATTTCTCTTTCGAATGCAACCTCGTGTGTAACCCCTATGTGAGAGGAGGATCCCAACTATGCTTATACGAAAATTGGATTTTACTCTCCCTATAGTAGTATGCTAAGTTTGTTTGACAGATTTGGAAAGTTATCCTTCCAACCTATTCCAAATCCCTACAACCTAAGCTAATGTAGGTTTGCTACTAGAAAATGTAAAAATGTCTGATGAATTTTAGTTTAGCGCTTGATTTTTAAGGTTGTTGTTTACTCAAGAGGGAAATTGTGTGGACTAAATGATGTTTTGACCGACTCTAAACAATGAAAAGAAATGAGAATGTAAATATTTCACTTCGATGAAAGCTATATTATGAGAAGGAGAAAACGTTTATCATTCCTAGATGCAAAATGTCCCAAAATTTTATTAAACTCATCAATATCAATATCCTCAAGAAATTATCCAAAGAGACTGTACACCAATACATGATTCTTCCCCCCCGACCATGAGGAGGAATTGTTTTTTAAGAATTCAAGACCAAAAATGCCAAAAACTATGCAATTTCGCTACTCCAAATGCAAGCTAGTTTCACTACCCAAAGCAAGAATGAAACTTTCTTCTTTGTTTGATTATGATATATAAAGAAATTAAATGAAAATCCTTTAATGCTCCACTACTTTCAATTAAAATAAGAGTCAGATGTGTTGGGTATGTGTTATATTCTCTGCCTCGGGAAACGTGACACCTACCTCGGGAAATGTGTCATGTATTTAGGTGGCTTTTCGACACATGGTTTTTGCCGATGGTTTTTCTATTTACGGTTAAGGAATTAGGGTTTTGGACTAATCCAGGTCATTGGGTTAGGGTTTTGGATGCTGCTGGCTCCTATATGTATATTATATTGTAAACAATGTAACACAATGAATGAATATAGAATATGTTGGTTTTCCCAGTTTGGGTTTCTAGGGGAAAAATATCTGTGTAATGTTTGTATTTATCATTGTATCTTTTCTGTTCTTTTTTGAATATCTGTTTGTAGTATATATTGTACAAGGTTAGGATTTACAAGATGCGGATGCAAAAGACACGAAGAAAAAAAGGCTACAAACAAAGCATGCACTCAAAGCAATGAGAACTGAAAGAAAACAAGTAGGAACTTTTTCTAACAAGAACTCAATCAAGGATTTGACAATGAATAAGCATTCAAGGAATGCAAGAAATTTTAGAGAAGAATCCAAGAAAAGACAGGGAGAAAGAGGAATCACTCAAATTGTCCCGACAAAACAAGCAACTAGTAAGGGAAATTTCACATTTTGAAAACGTTTCAAGCCCAAATCAAGACAATAAGAAGTGATAAGTATCAAATATCTACCCAAACAACTTCACAAACCAAATTGCAAACCCTGGAAAGGATCTCTACAAAACATGTTGCAAAAATCTGATGAGAAAAAGGCAGAAAACCTCAAAAAAGGATATCAACGCTCCCTAAATCAAGGGCACGGAGCGCTACAATGCTATGTAAATAACTGCAGGGGAGCATTGATTATAGATCAACACTCTGATATGGCCTACAGGGGAACGTTGATATTCCCAGAAACTCAAAACAGAGCCAAAAAATGTAGAAAAAACTCACCCATAATTCAAAGAACTTGGTGAAATTGCTAGTGAAGATGGAAGAAAGGTAATGGATCATAAAAAAACAATAAAACTGATATAAAAGGTGGGAAAAGGACAGGGGAAATCCAAGGAAAGAAAAATCTATGTCGATCCCCAATGAAGTCGTCAATTTCTGTTGTAGGAAAGTCCCCCTGCGAACAAGTGAATCTCCTCTTGGATTCTAGACCCCTATACCAAGACAGAAAGATGCTAATATTGGACACTAATATCCCTTTGAATATAATTACCTAATCAGAAAGAGAAGGAGAAGGAAGAAAGTGTGATGCACCTTATTCTGGTGTTTGTCCTCGCTGCTCCAATTTGATCTAGATCCTTGAGCTCCTTGGCACCATTCGACACTTGTAATGCAATGGACAACAAGAAGACAAAGAACTCCTACTCTACTCTATAAGATTATTCTAATCAAATTCATCCATAATAGACAACATATGTAAATATACACATATTAGAAGGGAATATGCCAAGCATATATTAATGATAACTCAAAAGAGATACTTACAAACCATAGATGAAGTCGCAGCAGCTTCTCCAAGTCCTCCTCGTCCAACCCTTGCACAAAGCTCCCAAAATCATAGGTTTGATATCCTAAATCTTTCTCCCAAGCCCATAGGTTTGATACCTCCAATATGCCACTCATGAGATCATAAGTTTGTTATCTCTAAACTCCTCTATTCCCCTCTTCTCCATGGAAAGCCCTCATTATATAGGATTTGGAGGCTTAAGCACCATGGAGAGGATCACTCATCAGATCCACTAAAAAGGGATCTGAAAGATATTTTGGGGGAAAATATCTCTTAAGGATTTTTAGGGAGGAAATATCTCTCAAGGATTTTGGAGGAAATATTTCAACCATCCATGAGATCCTCCACCTTCCCTAAAAAATAGGAAACCAAATGTGAGGTGGATTCTCATACTTAATTAATTTATTTTCCATGAATATTAATAATAATTCATATGCACTTGATTCTCACACTTAATTAATTTTTTTTTGATGAATATTAATAATAATTCATGTGCACTTGGTATTTTTGCCTTCATGTAATATATCCCTCCTCCACATTAACTAGGGATTGTGACATAGGTTATTCCATGGTGTCAAGGTGTATGCGACACTTATATGGCACTTACGACACTTAGGGCGAGGTACCTAGGTGTGAAAATTTCATGTGTAACACAAAGTGCAATACAAGTTGCAGAGAAACCTATTACACACAATGAGACAAAGTATGTGGAGCTTCATGTTCATTATTTGAGATAGTTAGTACATGATAATGTTGTGAATTTTGTTTATTACAAGATAAACAATTAGGTTGTTGATATCTTTATAGAGTCTCTATTAGAATCTATGTTTGTGAAATTTTGGACTATGCTCGGGCTTCAGGAAGTTGTAATTATGCAGGGGTGTCCAAAAGTAATTTCACCTCCTAAATCTCTTAAGCTTTGTGTTAAAGGGGCAGTTGGAACACCAAACTATGAAGGTTCATCTCTATTATCTAAATATTTTGGAGACAATCAATCAATAGTCAATAGTCAACTAGGAGAGTCAACTAAGTAGTTGAATGAGTAGCCAACAAAGCATTTGACTAATCAAACAATTAGACTAAAGTAGTCATTTGGTGTGTAGAACAAGGAAAAAATCAAGGATTTTTTTATGCACCCTCATCAATCTATGTGGACCTCATCGGTGCCATGAAAAGATGACCTTATGGATTAATATAAGAGACAAGTGAATGTGTGATATGTGTTGTGTATGAAAATATTTTGGTTTCTTACATTGCTATGTATGTTGAGATATGCTCAATTGTGATTAAGTGTTGTAATGGCATCTTTAGACACCACCTCTCCTAGGATGCTCTCTAATCTATCTAATCCTCTTATTCGTTCAACAGAGAGAACAAATTAGCTAAAGGAAACACAGTGTTAGCACATTTAAGGAATAAGAGGTTCCCAAAAAGAACATATAACAAGACAAAATTTAAGAAAATAGGACTTTGCATAATTTTGGAGAAGTTTTTATATATTGCATACGATCTTGAGCTACTAGAAGGTTTGGATATTTGGCCAATTTTTAATGTGGTTGATTTGTATGAGTACCATGAATGTTTCAATGGTGTAGAAGAAGAAACACAACTTACATATTGGAAAGCACAAATTCCAGAATAAAAATAAAAATAAATAAAAAAAGAAAAGAAAAAGATGAAGTGGAAGAGATCATTGAAGAAAGATATCACCAAAGAAAGAGGAGCACTAAGTACAAATCATCTTTGTTTTTTTGGAAAGAGAGAAGTGTGGACGATGCAAAAATACATTTTTGAAGCCGACTTAGAACAAATTAGTCATCCATTAACTAAGGTTTCTTAATCAACTTCTTAATCAGGATGCTCACATTTTCATTTACTAAGAGATTTTGATGTAGGAGCATCCTTGGCTTATTGACTATCCTATGCAACCCAAAAATAATTGTTTTGAAATTATGTTTGATTTTCATTGTTTGTGGTGGAATATTTTTTCATCTAAACAATCTCCAAGAATAAAGTTTCATTCACTTGTTACATAAAGACAAACTCAACCACCAATGTTAGGTAGAAAAAAAATAAACGTGGACTTCTCCATATTGATACATCGTTGAAGATAAGACAAAGGTGGACACAAATTTCATGAGGACAAATTTATGTCCATATGTTTCCAATGAGTGAAACATCAATTAAATATGGACCACTAGGTGATTGATGCATATTTTGTCACCATCCGAATCTGCTAAATTAAATAGAGGAGAGATCATGTTTTTGGAGGTAGAGTATGGCACGATAAATATTGAAGAAACCAATTTTGGGGCATGGATGGTTAATGTGAGAGAATTCTTTCTAGTCGCTAGATAGAATTACATCAAATCATAATGGGGAAAAGATTAAGGGAGAAGCAATAAATTGATGTGTGAAAGCGATTGATTTTGTAAATCTCAATGAACATATTGGAATCAAGCGACTAGTTTTGTAAATCTCAATGAACATAATGGAATATTGACTTTTATTCGTGCCAAAAAAACTCGATTATCGTGTTGAATCACCATGTTAAGATTAGAAAGGGTAGATTTAAATTGTTGTTGTTGAATCCAATCTCTTTGATGTTCTTGTTTCCTTGCATTTAAACATTTGATCACCAATGTATGTTGAATTAGAACTTGCTTCCATAATTTATGTGCCTCTGATTTTTGGTGGCTAATATGTATGTATGTGTAGTTAGCAAATCCTTTTTGGTTTATCTCTTTATATTATCCTAAATTTAAGGATTATAAAAATTTAAATAATAAAAATTCTATGTGGATTATCATAACTTTTGAAACACTTTCCTCCTACATATGAGGTTTAATTGCAACTAAAGGTAGTATTTAGTTTATGTGTGGGACTAAGGCTATATGCTACTAGAAAGTACATGACCCACTGGAGGTAGTCCCGAAAATAATCACATCGGATATTGGATTTCTTGTGGATATTTTTTGCGCTAAAATTACCTTTTAGTCCTGAAGTAAGATCTAAAACTGCTTCTAATTGGCTAAGATCTCATTTTCCTCATGCGTAAGGAAACAATTTAATAGTGCAAGACCGACAAGCATCTGGCAAGAGTGGAAATCTACCCCCTTACAAACCACAAGTGGATGATTTCAAGTGGTGTGATTTTTCTAGAATAATGGTGATGAGTCCACCTACATTCCCAAATAGCAATCATTGATAGTTGTCCTCATTACCAGTGGACAACTCAGTTATGATATCTTTTGCCACCTTCGAGAAAACTTTTGAAACACCTATTTTTATATGTCGAATTTTGTATAAGAAAAAATGAGACATCTATTACTCTACATCAAACACATTAATTTTATATGTCATGCACTTACATTAAAGGATTACTAAAACTTTCTATAATCAATTTATACTAAGCTAACATGTGTGATATGTGTTGTGTATGAAAATATTTTGGTTCCTTATATTGTTCAGTGTGTTGAGTTATGCTCAATTCTTCTTAAGTGATGTGATGGTGTCTTTAGAAAACACCTATCTCTTGGAATACTAGCTCTTTGATCTACCTATTCCTTTAGTTCTCCAACAGAAGAAATTTTTTTCTAAAGGAGACATGGTGTTAGCACATTTAAAGAATGAAATATTCCCAAAAGTTGGGATACTAGCTCTTTGATTTACTTAATCCTTTGGTTCTCCAAAAAAGAGAAGAAATTCGCTAAATGAGACATGGTGTTAGCACATTTAAGGAATGAGACGTTCCCAAAAGAAACATATAACAAGCTAAAATTTAAAAAATAGGTACTTGCAGAATTTTGGAGTAATTTTCAGATAGTGCATACAAGCTTGAGTTATTGGAAGATTTGGACATCTTGCCAAATTTCAATGTGGATAATTTGTATGAGTACCGTGAAGGTGCCAATGGTGAGAAAAAAGAAGCACAAGTCGCAGATTAGAAAGTGAAAATTCCAGAGAAAAGAACAAAACAAAGTGACAAAGATCCTTGAAGTAAGATTTCACCAAAGAACAAGAAAAAATAAGTACAAAGAATATTTGGTTTGTCGGAAAAAGAGAAGTGTGGGTGATACAACATCAATTTTTAAAACCACCTTGAGTTGAATTCATCAATCATTGACTAAGATTTCTTCATCAACTCTATGAGCATAGTGCTCACATTTTCATTTACCATTACCATGAGAGTCTAATGCAAGAGAATCCCATCCATCCACTCTTATTGGCTATCCTACACACCCAAAAACTTGTGTTTACATTTATGTTTGATTTTTTTTTGCATCTAAACAATGTGTAGGAAAAGCATGTTTTGTTTGCTCACTGCATAAACAACTAAAAAGCAAACCAATGTCGAGGAGATAAAAAAATAAACAAGAACTTATTGTTGATACACCATTGAAGGTAAGACAAAGGCATACCCAAATTTCATGAGGACAAATTTGTGGTTATATGTTTCCTTTAATAAATGAGACATCAAATTAAACATGGACACTTGGATGGTTAATGAGTATTTAGTCATCATCTAAGTCTAATGAATTAACAAATGAGAGATTGTGTTGCTACATGTAGAGCATGGCGGGGTAAATATGAAGAAACCAATTTTTTTACATCGACAACTATTGGAGAGAATTCTAGGTTGGACAGAGTTGCATCGAATTGTGGGGCAATGATAAGGGGGAAACATTCCCTTGTTCATCCATCATTGTGTGAAAGGAGTTGATTTTGTAAATCTCAATGAAAGAGATTGGAATGTTTTGTACTCATAAAAATATAAAATAATAATAATAACAAAGTCTAAATTGTTGTGTTGAATAAATATGTTCAATTAGTTTGATATTTCAAATTAAAAATATGCCATTTTTTTACAGGGACATGTTAGAAACAAAATTCAGCATGTTTCTAAGAACTTCTAATCTCTTAAATACAATAATTTTGAACAATACATTTGTTGGATTAGTATTAAGTTTAT